>VYZP01056558.1:8111-32808 GCA_013400635.1 Hypocryptadius cinnamomeus
CTCCTTCTGGCCCTTCCTGTGAACGGGTGTCACATTGGCCAGCTTCCAGTCATCTGGAACCTCCCCAGTGAGCCAGGACTGTTGGTAAATGATGGAGAGCAGCTTTGCAAGCTCATCTGCCAGCTCCCTCATCACCCTGGGATGGATCCCATCTGGTCCCATAGATTTGTGAGCATCCAAGTGGGTCAGCAGTTCTCTGACTGCCTCCTCCTGGATAACTGGGGGACCTTTCTGCTCCCTGACACCATGTGCCAACCCAGGAGGACAGCTGTCTTGAGGATAACCTGTCTTTATGTTGAAAACTGAGGGAAAGAAGGTGTTAAGTACCTCTGCCTTTTCCTCATCTTTAGTTACTAAATTCTTTTCCACATCCTAGAGAGAATGGAGGTTGTCCTTGCCTTCCTCTTGCCATTAATGTATTTATAAAAATATTTTTTATTGTCCTTCACAGAAGTGGCCAGATTGAGTTCTAATTGAGGTTTTGCCTCTCTAATTTTTTTCCAACATGATCTAGCAACTCCCTTAAGCATTTCCTGAGATACCTGACCCTCCTTCCAAAGGTGGTACACCCTCTTTTTTTTACCTTAGTTCCCTCAAAAGCTTCTTGCCCATCCAGATCAGTTATTTTCTTCGTTGGCTCATCTTTTGACACACAGGGACAGTCTGTTCCTGTGCCTTCAAGAATTCTGTTTTGAAGCATGTTCATCCTTCCTGGATTCCTTTGTTTTTAAGGGCTGCTTTCCAAGGAACGCTCAAAATAAGTCTCTTGAATAGGCCAAAGTCTGCCCTCTAGAAGTCTAGTGTGGAAGTTTTGTCAATGTCAATACTTGCTTCACCAAAAATTGAGAACTTTATAATTTCATGATCACTGAGCCCCAGAGGGCCTCCAACCACTGCATCTCCCACCAGCCCATCTCTCTGCAAACAGCAGGTCTAGCATAGTCCCTCCCCTGGCAGGCTCGCTCACCAGCTGTGACAAGAAGTTGTTCTGGAGAACACTAAGAACCTCCTGAGCTACCTCTTCTCTGCTGTATTAAGTTCTCAGCAGATGTCTGGTAGGTTAAAGTCACCTACAAGAACAAGGGCTGGTGATCCTGAAACATTCTCCAGCTGCTTATAGAATGAGTTGTCCACTTCTTCTTCCTGGTTGGGTGGACGATAACAATTACAGACTCCCAGTAGGATGTCAGCCTTGTTGGCCTTCCCCCTGATTCTTACCCATAGGTACTTGACTTTATCATCATTAATCTCAATTCCCATGGTGTTGAGAGCCTCCCTAACACAAAGCACCTCTCCTTCACATCTTCTCTCTCTCATGTCTCTCCTGAAGAACTTGTAGCCATCCAGTGCAGCACTGCAGCCATGTGAGTCATCCCACCACGTTTCTGTGATGGCAACTACATCACAGCCCTGCTGCTGCACCATGGCCTCCAGCTCTTCTTGTTTGTTACCTAGGCTGTGTGCATCAGTGTACATGCACCTCAGCTGGGCTGCTGATTTCACCCCTGACTCAGACCACCCTTGAGCCTGCTTCCAGACAGCCCAGCTGCATCCCCTTCCCCCTTCAAACCTACTTTAAAGCCCTCTCAATCAGCCCTGCTAATTCATGGGCTAGAATCCTTTTGCCCTTGATAGACAGATTGAGCCCATCTGGCTCTAGCGGGCCAGGTGCTGTGAAAGGTGCCCCATGATCAAAGAACCCAAAATTCTGCCAATGACACCAACGCTTGAGCCACTTGTTGATAATGTGGGTTCTCCTGTTCCTTTCATCATTTATCCCTGCCACCAAAGGGACTGAGCAGAACACTACCTGTGTTCTTCCCTTATCAACCACTTGACCCAGAGCCCTGAAGTCCCTTTTAATTGTCCTGACACTCCTCTTTCCAATCTCATCACTGCCAGCCTGGAGTATCAGCAGTGGGTAATAATCAGTGGGCTGAATCAGCCAAGAAAGTCTCCTGGTGATATCCTGTATCCAGGCCCCAGGGAGGCAGCAGACCTCTCTGTGGGGTGGGTCTGGTCAACATATGGGGCCCTCTGTTCCCCTCAGAAGGGATTCACCTGCTGTGACTGCCCTGCTTTTCTTTTTAGTGTCAGAGGCGCTGATCTGTCTGACAGATGAAGCGTAATTGGGAGGCTCACTGGGCAGATCATTTTCTTCTACATCATCTGGCTGACTCTCTGAATCCAGGGCCTCATACCTATGCTGAAGTGGCACCTGGGTAGTTGATGGGGGTTGGGAGGAATTTTTATTATCTCCTCGAGTAGGGAGCCATTTCTACTCCCCTTCATCTACCAGATGTCCTTCTGCCTGATGGTAGGAGACAGGTAAGTTCTCTGACTCCTGGTGGGCTTCTCTCAGGGATGGAAGGGTGAAACTCCACCAGACTATTCCCCTTTCACTTTCCCTAATATTCCTTAGTCTTTCTATTTCCTCCTTAAGATTTCCCATTCATTTATGAACGTGAGCAAAAGCAAAACAAGCCCCACTCTTCAGGAAACCCTGCCTGGCTTCCATAACCCGAGGAAAAAGTGGGACCCAAACAGAACAAAAATTGCTCCAGAATACCTCTTTTGGAAACAAGAGATCACCAAATTGAAGGCAGCTGCCCAAGGCACCCCCAGCTCATAACCAAATTATTCTTGGAATTGTAGGGAATAATGCAATTACAGAGAATCCAGTCAAAACACCTTAGCTCAAAAACTATGCATTGCAGTTCAGACTGCACTGAAAACCAAGAGACTTTTACTTAACTTGGCTGCTGCTCAGAATCATATGGGCTTTCCAGATCATGTGTCAGAATATCCCATCATCTTGAGCAGCTCAGCCAAATTTCTTTTCCTCCCCACCCAAGAGCAGCAACAGTACTTCTTCCCCTTCTGCTGTTCCCCTCATTTTGTGGTTAGAGGTTTTTCTCAAATCAGCTGTTTCAAACCTACTGCTCCCAGTGAGGGTTGACAGCACCTTCTTATGTGACAAAAGCAAATGCTCTCTCCTCTTTTAGATCTAACTCAAATTCAAATTGCTCTGCAACTTCTCTTTACATTATGAAGGCTTACAAAGCCCTCCCTGCCCTGAGCTGCCATCTTTGACTTTACTCTTAGAGTTTCATTTCTCAGAGGAAGGAGAGGAAGTTTTTACACTGCAGTGCATCACTACAATAACAGCATCCAAACACTAATATTAATAATCTGCATGTAACACAGCTGTTAATATAAAATAGATGCAGCATGTAACTAATTTTTCCAGATTCTATAGGTCTGTGATCATGCTAATCTGTTTTACATGAAGGACTCACCCCTTTATTTTGAAATGAAAGCAAATGTCTGTGATTAGAAACAGAAAAACAACTTAGGCAGACAAATACTGGACATATAATCATGAGACTGTAAAGCCTGAAAAAGGCTTGGAAAAAATCTCTAACTGAAGTGCTACTGAAATATTCTGTAACACCTGATTAATTTTTATGTCTCTCTTTCTAGATATAGTTATACTCATTAATGAAATTTAATCCTAAAAGGAGCTGGCAACCAAAACCACTGCAGAAGTTTTGACATTAAAATATAAATGTCCCCTACACCTCCCTGTAATTTAGAAATGAGATTTAAATTGCAGGTAAGTTTTTCATAATGATGGTCTCTTGTCCCCTCCAGATAGTTCTGCCATTGTTAAAAACTGAACTAAAGAATCCCAGAAGATGCTCCCCCATGTAATTGCCATCTTCAAAATGATAAACAAATACCAGAAACATATATTCCATATGACTTATATATTTTAGACCATTTTTACCATATAAATTTAGGTTACATCTGTTAACAGGAATCCTTTGTCTAGTTTTCCATTCACCAAATATCCACTCATGCCCCCTGAAAAAAAAAAAATTGAATAAATAATGTCCTCCTTTATTTATCTGCTCTTGGTAAAAAGGTGGGAAAAACAAACAAACAAAAGCATTTTCTAGTACTTCAGCATCTATGACATAATTAATTTCAGCTCACCAAATCTAAACCTCATTTCTGACATGCATCTTTCTTTTGTTGAGAGTGAAGGAAATTACAAAATTTAATTTAGTTCAAAGGGACTGAAAATGCAGCAATGATGCAAGATGAGGCTTTAGGTAGCTGTAACAAAGGAACCAACAATTTAATGATTTTGCTATGTCAAGATATTACAAATAATGGCAGTAAGTCTTTTATGGCTTTGTGTTGTAGCCCCCATGGTGCTGCTGTTGACTTAAGACTTTTCAGTACAGCTCAATGTCATCCGGCAATCGTAAACGCAGACACCTTTGCACTGAGTTGTCAAATCTACATAAGCCAGTGTCTCTGAGAAAAGAGCCCACTTACTATTGGTGAAAGTATGTTTAATAGATAAGCTAATTAAAATTCTATTTTGGAAAGCTTGGAAGGCTTTTTTTTTTTTTTTGTTTAAATTTTCCTCTTTACTCAAGACACATAATCTTAATTCATAAAATCAAATGTCCAAGGCCAAAGCAGCACTGTGCCAAAGACACAGTACTGGCCATAACACTCCAGGTATTCTGAAAGCAATTTGTACCTCAGGGAAAGAGCAACATCTCTGGTTCCTTCAAAACTCCGCCCTCTAAACCTCAGTGTTGCTTTGTCTGATCCAACTGACCTAATGATCTCCTAATAACCAGGATAAATTAATTCAAAATCCCACTGGATATTTGCCTGGACTTGTGCTTCCTGCTGTTATGAGCAGCTGAGAAAAGGGGACAATCCCCTGGAACCTGGCACAATGAGGAGCAGAAAATGATGGCTTTTACCATGTTTCTGTTAGGTTAGGCCAGCCCTTCAGCCCAGCCTCTCACTTCTGTTCCAGCCCCTGCACGAAGGAGAATACGACAGCAGCAGCATAAAGGAATTCAACAAACATTTTATGTCAATAGAGAAGTATTCCCAGTGTGAGAAGCACACCTGCAAAGCTTTCTTGGGAAGGTACAATTGTGCCAGCTCTGGCACAGGGGGCAGACCCACAGTGTGGCTGCAGTGCTGGCACAAAAGGAAGCAGAAGAAGGTTGCTAACACTTATTTTCCAGCCTTTTGAGCAAGGCAAATTCTGTCTGCTGGGAGGAATTAACCAGACCTGCCATTCCCATTGCTCTGGTCTGGGCAGCACCTCCCTGAACCAGCCAGACACTGCAGAGCTTCTCAGAGCTAACAACAGAAACAGTTGGAGCTGAAGCAGCAGCTTCCAAGGACAGTGCTCAGAAGGTACCAGGAAGATGTAAGGCATGTTTAAAGCTGTGGTAAGATGAAAAATGGGATTTTGTGTTTATAAACAAAGGCTTAACTTCTGGAAAAACAGACTTGTTTGTAGACAGGTCTTCTCTGTGGAGGGGTTTGAAGACAATCTACATTTCAAGAGAAGAGGTTCCTGCAAAAACCTCTTGGAGATAATGGGCAAACACTACTTGCTGGGCTGTTTTCTAGATAACTTTTTTCCTGGTAGACACTGACTCGCTGAAATATATACCTCATTATTCAGTCTCCTTTTACTAACTTTTTTACCAGATACTTAATGAAAAAAATGAAATTGGTGACAATTGCATCGTGACTTAACCACCCCTATAATTTCTTGAAAGTCAGTTTCTCAGACGATGAAAAAAAACCAATAAAAAAGAAAGAGAAAAATAAAAAAAGTTCCCATGGTCTGTTAGGAGCCAGAAAACATAAGTTCAGCTTTGTCAGGAAATCCCATCAGGGCTTTCCAGAGAACTGCATGGGATTATATTTTCAAAAGGACTGAAAAGACTTAGGAGCATGTCCCACTGTTAAAAGTGATTTAGACTAACAACCTTAAGCATTGTTGCATGCCCTGCTTCATGCTCTGTCTTGTCCAGCCCAGTGAGGGGTGGGGTTCTTCCACAGCTCCTGACAGATCCAGCTGCAAGGTGCAGGAACCCTGTTTCTACAGCTTCAGGATGGAGGTGACTGGCCCCGAGCAGGAAGAGCAGAGGGGACAGGCACCATTCTCGGTCAGCACAAAGCACCGATGGGGCAGGACTGTCCTCCCAGGCTGGGCTGGGAACTAGAGCAACTCCCCTTCTGCTGCTCATGGCTCAGCTTCAAAGCAGAACTTCAAAGAAACTGCACCTTCTGTGCTGCCAACCCCTTCAGCAGGGGCCATCTGTCACAGGTCACCAGATGCCCAGCCCCAGACACTCAAAAGCAGATGTCTTGACAGTGGCTTGCAGGCTCCCTGTGCCACATCCCCTTCTTCTGCTCCAGTCTGTGACTTCTTCCTTGTTCTAGTGAGAAGGCTTTTTGGGATAGAGGCAAGGCACACAAAATACTTACGAAAGTAATTGAAAGTGTTTTATTCCACTTGCACTTTTACAACAGAAAAACGATTTTAAAAAATTCACCTACCATGGTATGCTTGACCTAAATTCTTCAGTGCTGTTCCTTCATTTTGTGAGACTAGAAATAAGTCCTAAATGTGTGAAATTTTGAACATGAAACATAAAAATTGATGAACCTATTCATGAACTGCAGTGTTCACTTTAAATTGACGGATTTTCTGGTGCTTGTTTTTTATTGACAATAAATTACCATTCTGTGTCATGTAAGAACTTGTGAACTTTCACATGGGATAGGCAGGAGTGCAATTTTGGCCTAATAGTTAAATTAGGTAGATGGTTCTGCTAAAATATTTTGCATTAAAGGAGCTTTCCATTTAGGATTTCTATTGAACCATAATTTTAAAAAATGCAAATAAATGATTGGATGCCCTCCAGCTCTCAGCTGCTAGGTAAATCAAATAAACTTGGTCGAAACAAACTCTGAACTCCTGATAAATGCCCTGTATTCAACCACAAATCAGATCAAACTGGAGTGAATGCACTGATATAAACTGGTTGCTTTTTCAGCATAACTGAAAAAGGTATATAAAACCCAAGCCAAGCCATTAAGCATACATACGTGGCCCACAAGCAGATTTTAGCAATAGGCTCTACCTACTCAAGCTTTTGTTGGATCAAGACTTCACTTTTTACCCATCCAAAGCTCCATTACAGTTAAGAGAAATGTTTGAATTACGGGCTGAGTAAAAAATTAATACGGACCCTGACTTCTGGCCAGACATTCGTACCACATAATTTCTTTGCCATTGCAATTCTAATCTGCTGTGCTATCTGCTGTTTGAAGCTCATGTCACTACAAGTTTCCTAGGAAACAAATTTAGGCTCACATGTACATTAATGAGAATGGCACCTCAGGTAAGTTTGTTTCAGATGATGGACTAGCCCTGCCCTTCAGTTTACTTACATTCACCAAACCTGACACTGAAAATGGTCCAGAGCTCAGGGGAAGGACGGAAAGCTCTGTGCTGCAGCTTCTTTGTTCACTGCACACTTCTGTCTTTGTTCAGAAAGGTGAACCTTATTGCTTCTGAAAGTATGTTTTCTTTTTCCTGAGCTTTAAGTGGATAGCAGTTATGACAAAACCTGTCAGGATTGCTGCTGTGCCAGAGACCAGGTAGGCAATTCCCAGGAATGGGTTACTTCCACCGCTCCACACCACGGTTGAAAGAATCACATGCTTCCTCCCCTTGAATTTGGTAACAGGGAAATCTGAGAGAAGGATGTTAAGATTTCACTAACAAAGTGTACATTATTTCCAGGAGAAGAGAAATTGGTGGTTAAATGCTAAAAAAGCTTTCCACAGCATAAAGAGTTTTGAGGTCTGCATTTGCTGCCAAAACTCCTTTAACTCACTGGTGATGTTTCTGCTAGTCTAGATCCAAAAACCCAGCTGGTCTTTGGGAGGTGGTAGGCAGCTGGTGGTAAGAAACCCAGCTATTTTAGATACAGTCTTTGTGTGCATGTGGAAATACTTCGTTTTTCAAAACATTGTAAATTTCAGATTCATAATTTATAGGACTGCTACTGCATTAATTTGCTATGGAAGCTCAGTTGAAAACAGGCCTTTTGGGAAGCTTATCATGATACTCCACATAGTCTCTGTGAGGGTAAGTGCTCAGCTCTACCTAATATGTTGTAGCCAGAATGTTATATGAGTTTACCTTTCATCTCTTCCATGGAAGCTTTCAGAATAGAGCCATGACAGAACATTTATAACCCCATTTCTATCAGCTGAGAAAGAAGAGAAATTTATGGTCATGTTGACATAACTCCTGCTGACAAAAGGAGTGCTTTAGTCAGCAGAGTTCCCACTGTTGGCTGTGAGGGGGCAGTTGCACCAGCACAAAAGCTCTTGTCAGTCAGGACGTGGCCCAAATCCCTCAAGGGCTCTCCTGACACAGGGGTGTTCCGCACCGCTTCTTTGCCAGTTGACCACACAAATCCTGTTCACTTCCATGTCACTGTAACTCTCTAGGAGCCTTAGGGAATGTGAAAGGATACTGTAGGAAATATGGAAGGTGTAATTCCCCGCTGGCAGGCCCTCTGCAAAGCGCCGAACCCGTCTGACACGCCGGTAGAGATTCCTGAACGTCGCAAAGGCCGACACTCGCATCCAGATAATGAAGTCATCGTTCACATAACCATTGTTCCTCTCATCTTCCTTGTCTAACAGATACACTGGTTTCTGCCAGTAAGGAGGTCTGGCTGTCCCTGGTCATGAGAAGACAAAGCAGGAAAGACACTGTCAGTAAAAACTGTGGTTGCTGAGATTCTGGGCCTCACACAACCAACACAGAATATGAGCTGTGGAAGAGACATAAGACACTGTCCAAAATTATATATATGCCAGATAACAGCATCTCCAAGCATGTCCACTCACCTCAAACACAAATGAACAGTTTAACAGTACCCAGGGGCTGCTACACATTAGAACCTTCAAGCACAGGAGAAAAAAAGTCACTTGCACATGTGAAAACACTGCTTATTCTGGATTCTTGTCTCCTCAGCAAGCAATATGTTCTCTATAATGAAGAGCTTGCCTTCATTTTTACATATTTTACAAATGCTTTTCATTTGTACACCTGTACAACCAGAAAGGCACCTTTTTGCAGCCTAATGGCACAGCCTACGACATTTAGAATCTGTCCCATGAAAACCCTTAGACCATTAGCTCTTGCATATTGCACCCAGCTCAGCACTGTCCTGATCCACAACAGGCAGCTTTTAGCCCCAATTCAATAGAGATCAACCATAACACGGAAACAGCCCTAGGAAACAAGTCTGAAAGAACTAGTGACAAAGGCAGCATCTCATGTCTCACAAGAATCTGCAAAGGCATGAAGGAAAGATGGGACATGCAATTCTCCTTCACAGATGTTTTCAATAGGAAAAAAAGAAAAAAAAAAAACGCTTCCTTGCTTTCTCTGGACAGATTAAACATTACAAGTAACTGTAAAGAAGGGTGTTGATGTGGGCTAACTTCAGTCTTCCAAAACCATTTTCTCTCAATTTCTATGGTTACTGATTAAAAAAGTTAAAAAGTGTTATTTTGGCTAAGTGTGCCTTCTGCTATCAGTCACCCTCTAAACCCTGCTTCTTCAACTTGCTTTCTTGCTATTTCTTCCAAAGGTGATTTTTCTGAGAATGGAAGACATATGAAGGGGGAGATAGGGAAGCCAATGAAAAATAAGGACTACCAGCAGAACCATTCTTACCTGCAAATGCAGAAGAGAGATTGTATGACTCAGGATTGCGAAATTTCACATTTTTATCTGTCCACCAACTGTTTCCAGTCTTCAGCAGTGGCACTTGAATCACAGATGAGTTATAATTGTAAAACAGATCAATAGTATCTGCAGGGAATACAAAAAGCAACATCTGTGAGTCCAAGACAGTCATTCTAATTGCCAGCATGACTAGCAAAAAAATGGCACATTGAAGCATCTTTCAAGCGGATAGAAAACCTGAACATCCTGGGTGTGTATGGAGCACTGCACATTTCACAAGAAGAACTAAGGTACCAGAGTCTTTGAACTACTGAAGTTTTAAAGACTGAACATTTCCTACCAATCCCTGTGTATGTTGTGCATGCTTCTCATGTCCATCAGCTCCTGTGGGACTACCTTCTTTGCAAATCACTTTCTGAGCTCTCTAGCTAGTTACGGAAGTTTCCTAGCTAGTTTCCCCTAGAATTTCTTTGACAGTTGTCCCAAAACTTTGCTATACATGACGTGTTTTCAGGGACTAGGATAGACATAAAAGCACAATCAAGGGAATCCAGTCCTTTGGAAGAAAAAATTACTTTAGTTTTATGCCAGTTAGAGCTTGCTTACCAACTTGGACACAAACATTTTCTTCAATCAAAAACCATTTAGTTAAAATTGTGACTAACCATGCCATCCAGTTTCAGTGGGTGAACAGCACTTGTTTTCATCCATTACTATTTTCCTACATAGAGTAGTTTAACATAAGGCAAAAACATTATAGGATGCATTAACAGCTCTGTAAACCCCTAGGCAGCCAAGGGGATGATGGGCAGGGACAATCAGACAATACAGATGGGGAGAAGTTGCCTTTTAGGAGACGTGAAAAGCACAACTCAGCTGCATAAGCATCAATGAAAACATACTTTTTTTGTTTCCTTCTACAAAACCTGTGTTCATGCAGCTCCATAAAGCTCAGACACAGTCTTCTGGGAAATGATCATTCTGTGGCCCACCACATCCCCAGCTATTTGTCACCACTTCATTAACAGGAATTGCAATGCTCTGAGCTCTGCCTGCTCAGTGGCTTGTCTTGACTCTCCCTCACATGCTCCAGAACAGCATGGGCTGCACACAGCTGGGTTCTGCTGGCCTAGGTCTGAGCCCAGCCCAGTAAATCCCACTTCCAGCAGCAGGTGGGTAAGCAGGCAGACAAAAATCAAATGAATCTAGAAGTTACTGAATGCAACCGGCTTTCACAAGTCCCCTGGTATGGGTGGCGCAGCTGCTTGGACAGAGCTGCTGCCTTCTCAAAACCTGCTGCATGAAACAGGTTAAAAAAAGGGTGACAGCAAGGAGTGGTAGAAATTGGAAGACAAAAGAGATGGGGTAGTGGAGAAAAGTCTGTAGTTTTTTGATGCTTTTCCTTCCAAAGATACATTCTGAAATCTCCCAAGTGTATTCAGAAACAGATTATGCCCACTAGATTACTACAAAGATCAAATCCAGGATTAAGACTATGTATGCTTCCAGTATTCTAGAACAAAAATGAAACTGGGTAGATCCAAATACCCAAAGTAATGTGGAGAATGTAGAGTCCCTCCTTCTAAGCACATGATTGTGGGAAGGCAGAATCTGGGCTCTCCCATCACTGTATAAGAAGTTGCTTTTCAGCACATTTTATGGAGAAAAGACTCTTTTTCCCACATGAAAGTATGGGGAGATGAAAGTGTTCAAATTGTAGATATGGAGCAAAGCCTCCATGCTAAAGTAAGCAGATGTTAAAGCAGATGTAATCCTATGAGAAGTTTGAACAGAGAAGGAGAGAAGAGTGATGAAAATCCTGTGCTCCCAGGAAGAAGATGATTTCAGATATAGATAATGAGAACCTTTGCCTTTAAAGAGCTCGTCTTTAAATCAGTACCCCATAAGTTGACATGGCCCATAAACACAGCTGTGGGAAAAGCTTGTGGAAGATGGGAGGGATCTCACGATTGCAGATTTCCCCAGGCAGCTGCTATTCGTGGAGAGAGCCACGAGAGAAGTGTTTTCTTGTAGAGAAGTCTCCATAACATTAACAAGAGAGACTTCTCTCCCTAAGTGAACTGAAGAAAGACTATTCTAGCCAAGAAATCTCAAATTAGCAAATCAAAACCATGACACCCTCCTTCTAAGAACACAGCTGAGGGAAGGCAGAATCTGGGCTCTCCCATCACTATACAGGAATGGACTTTTTAGCAAGGAAGTACAAGAAATCTGTTGTATCCTTGTTCCTTATTTCAAGAGGGCCTAAATTTCCTCACTCCTGCCGTACACTCACATGGAAGAGGGCCTTAGAAAATGAGAAATCTCCCTCAGTTTCCAAACAAGGGCCAAGTTACTAAACAGTAGGAAGCAGAGCCTCATGTTCACCAGAGCAGCACCACCAAACAAAGCCTTTTATGGGGGAAAGTAGTGGCCCTGCAGTACCAGGTCTGCCCTGGCCTGGGGTTAAGGGAGTAGTTTCAAGAGGGAATCAGGAAGGGGCAGAGGAAGGTCCCACGTACCATTGAACATGCTGTTGGCAATGGCCCCGCACGGCGCCATCGGAGTCCCGTTCCTGTAGGCGCTGAAGGGCGCACAGTAGCTCCCCTGGATCTGCATTCAAGGTGACACAACAATCAGGGACAGACCCGGGGTTTGGTTTTAATTGGTGTCCTCCCATGCCTTCTTCTGAAAAGCCACTGAACAATTAAGTCTCCAGTACCTTTTGGTCACATTAGAGAGACATCAAATGAATGGGTCTGTAGTTGAGGAACACCTTCCATATCTAGGCACAGAAACTTAAGGACTTCACCAAATTCTGCTGCCGACTTGCAAGCTCCAGACTACAAAAAACAGGTTTGGGGATCTGCTGTTGTAAAATGGCTACAACTGAAAATGTTCCAGTGAAGCCTTGGCTTACCCTAGAACATCTTATTTTACCTTCTTTTTAATTCTGACCTGGGCTGAATTAGTGCTGGAGAACAGCAGATGTAGTTGGCCAAATTACTGCAGGTCAACAAGGCCAAATATTGATGTATGAAGATACAGAACTAAAAACAGAAGTCTACCTCAGCTTTACCACATCTTTCCTACCCCATTTTATAAGAAACTATAAATCTTCAGGCTTCAACATAGAAACATTCAAGTAATTCCAATGAGCTGTGTATCTGATCAGCACAAAAGCCAAAAGCAACTGCATCTGGATGCAAACAAACAAGCTGACAGGACACCTGGAGAGTTTTAAGAAGCATTTTATAGAAATGAGGAACATCTCTTGAGAGTTGTAAGAAGCATTTTATAGAAACAACAGATTACCATGGCACAACCATCATATAAACTGAAAGGACATGTGGACTATGTGTATATTAAGAAATGCTGCTTTTAAGCCAAAGAAAATATGCTTTAGATTTGTAAGTAAAAGAACCTGAATGCCATGATTGCCTTCTCCAGTTTCCTTATGCAGGTCTGCTGCAGGTGATGCTGTCTACTCCCTCTTTAGACTTCTGAATTGCATACTTAGAATGCTACATGATCACTTATTTCAGAACTAACCTTTTCCTGCTCCTTGCCCGCTTCCAAAGCCAAATGGCAAAACTAAAGACTTAGAATAACTTAATTCCCTAGCCCTAGTTAGGGAATAACTTCATTCCCTAGCACAGCTTAAAACACTTCTGACTAAGAAGGCTGACAACACAAGAAGGAAAAGCTTTCTGTACATTTATTTGAAAAAGACAATGTATTTTTAATCAGCACTACAAGGTGCAGGTTTCAGAACTGCAACACAGGACTGACATCTTTTATTTACCCCCCACCCCCTTCAACCTTCCTCTCCTATTAACTTATTAGGCATAATGGCCCCAACAAGCACAAAAGCTGGGACCAAACACTGAAAATCTGTACTTTATTATTCCCCAGAGCCACCTAAACACACTTATGGCTCTGCCTAGTTGGCTCTCCATATGGTCAAAGGCACACCTGCTGGAAGTGCTGCTGATCTCACAACAGAAAAAGAAAACTTACATTTACATTTCGGCCCAACAGTTGTGCGTCACTTCTTGATTTCACGTATCGACGGTGGTTTTGATAGAAGTTTTGCAGACCATAGTACATAAAAACATCACCCTAGAATCCAAGGATAAATCCCTTCAATAAGGAGAGTTCATTAAGGCAATGAGAAATCTTATTACTTGCTAAAAAAGAGGGGAAGAAAGTACTCATATTAAAATGTCTGTAACTACACCCTAAGCAATACAGCAGTCACGGGCTAGAATCTAATCTTCACACTAACCGTAAGTTTTTATGTTTTGGCACAAAGTTAAACATAATTTAAATTATCATCAAACAAAACTTAAAATAAAAATGCCTGATAATTATTTTACTCAAGATGGCATGGCTGGCCATGAACTTGCAATGACTATGAATCGTATTGCAGAGACAGACACTCATTTTCCATAAAAGAAGGTGCACAAAAACCTTCAAATTAAAAGAAGAATGCTGGGCAGGCAAATCATGCATGAAAGGTAATTATGCAACTATAAAAAACCCATTACTCAGTTAAATTAACTTCTCATCTCAAACATCACTGTAATCTGAAGAATTACAAAGTATTTTAACAGCCTCCTCAGTGCTGAAGAATCCTAAAGTGACTTTAAATTGCACTGTCATTTTAAGGGATCATTTATTCAGTACTAAGTATAAGATCTCTTTGGCACAACATGAAGGATTTTAACAGTCCAAATAACACAACCTGGTAGTTTAAGGAAGGAAACGAAGGATACTTTTTCCAAAAGAAACTTCAGAATCACATTGCTAGACTTGAATTATTTCAAGGACCTTGGGGATTAGCAGCACAACTCTTGTAAAAATGACTACAGGGGTCTACTTATGTAAAGCTTCAGATTTCCTTCTCACTTGAGAGCTTAGCAGGGCAGCAACAACCAATCCCAGGCCAAGGGCAAGGCTTTGCCTCTGACTCAGAGAGAGACAGAGAGAGGTCACCTCCACAATCAAACACCATTTCCTCCACCCCCTTCCTCTCCTTGGACATCTCCCAGCCAAGGGCCTGGTCTTGATTATAAATACCAAAATGAACAACAAAGGCAAAGTGTAAAATTTTGAGCATTACATGTTCTGAAAAAGTACAAAGCAAATTTAGTCAGGTGCTCTACAGAACAGAATTACTGTCTTTTATCATTTAGGGATATAAATAACAGGTGGTATGCAGCAACCTGACTTGGTTTTTGCACCCACTTACCAATATATCTTCCTTTAGAGTGAAATTAATAGAACAGTGGCATTCCTTATTCCAGTTAGAGGAATTTTCACGGAGCTTTGAACAATCTGAGCATTTATCTGAATAATCTATCTGTCAGAGAAATGAAAACAAATATATTGTAATAAAGGACATGCTCATAGGAAAAGGTTAGTGTTTTAGGTCCAAGGCTTCTCAGAGCTGTTCTCTTCTAAGTGACCCTGGACTGCCAAAAACATTGTTGAAAATGAAGAGGCAGAGTGAGGACTTGGCCTCAATGAACAACCACAGAATTTATCTCCATTTTAAAGCTGGTTTAAAGCCGCTTGATGACTGTTGCAGAACTTTCATGTCTACTCCTTAGCAAAGCAGTGCTGAGTGAAGAACACTCCTGCACCTTGGGCTGGCTGACCAAGTAATGCTTGACGAATCCCCACATGCATCATGACCCACCTCTGCCGAACAGCCTGGGTGTAGTGCTGAGTGTTGGCTCCAAACAGGAGTCTATTCACAACACCACAGGTCTGACTAGCCTTTTCTGCAGGAGGGATTTAAACATTAGGGATCCCTGTATTTCAAGATTCTGCACAGCAAACATGTATGTTCTTACAGTGTCAAACACTCTCTGAGGGATTTGCTTATTTCCCTTCAAAACCCCAGAAGATAATGACAACATTTTGGTATTAGCAGCCAGTGGCAGTAATTATCACCCATACTTCAGATATTACCACCCAGTTAATCACCCAGTGCTCTGATTTTATTGATGATTGACTGCCTCTGAAGATTTTCACAGGAATACCGGCTGCTGGACACATGTCCAAGGCATAAAGCCATTGCTATCATCTTTATTCAAAAGCAAAAACTCAAAAGCCTTTTCTTTCCAAACCTGGCCTGGTTTCTACTTTACAGAATATCAAAGAACACCACTCCCAAACCAACCTGTATTTCTCTGACGCTGTTTGCAGACAGGACAAGGCAGACTCCCACAATGAGGCAGAATGCCCCTGTCAGAAAGAAGCTGGAGAGCACAGATGCAATGGTGAGCTGGGGCTTCCAAGCCGGCAGCCTCTGCTGTTTGAATGCACTGTTATCTGGACACCTGGAAGACTGGGCTTCTTCTTCTCTGGGAAGAACACTTGTCTTGTTTTTCATTTTCTTCTTGGTGAGAGAAAGGAGTAATATCCTTGTGCTGGAGAGTGTTTCAGCTGAGATACTGTCTTTATTGTTGGGAGACTGTATTCGTTGTTCAAACTTGCATTATGGTGAGGAATTACTTATTAACTAGATCTCTCTCTTCCTTGTTTTCTGTATTTGTGCCTGGATCCCCATGATCAGCTTGTACCAATCAAGGGATTGTGTACTTTGATCAGGGTGTCCAGCTCATTCCTCCTGGAAAAGCTTAGATATATTTTTCCTGCTCCACAGCTCATTAGGATTTGTTATGACTTATTCATTTGCAGGGATACTGGCAGCTGTACTGGAATTTCTGTGTAATTTCAGATGCATTATTTCTTCTCCCTTCATTTCCATAGCTGCCCAGATAACAGGCATGGCATACAAGGAAAGGAGTTCTACTCCAATTGCACTGGATTCCACTGGGGAGGACTGCAGGTGCTGAGACAGCACTGGACAGAGAACATGGCTTTGGAAGACCAAACCAATTTTCTTAACCTATCACATTCATTGCTATTGACTGAGATGCAAGTAAAGGTTGTAAAAAGGTTGTGTGTTCTTTATCATAGAAGGACAATTCATTTTTAAAATATCCAATTTGGATCAATGGCTTTCCAAGATACTTGGAAATACTTTGGATCAAATACTTTCCAAGATCGTTTCCTCATCTCTATCAATCTAATTCTCTGAAAAAGAATCCATCCATTCCCTACTATCTACAATGACAAAAGAATCACCCAGAGATCACCTCATTTTAATTTAAATGGACAAACATAAGAATACTTTTTGCACACTTTAACAGTTTAACCAAAATAAAATCTCAGTGTAATATACAGATAATTTATCATGTAAGAGCAAAAAGCAGCATTTGGCTAGCTCTAGAACAGATAGATGAAAAATACCTTTTCAACATGTTATTGAAATTCATATAACTTTTTCAAAGACCCCCCCAAGAGCAAGTAGATTACCACTCTCATGAGAGAAATACATGTCTCATTTGGGACAGCACAGGGAGGGAACAGAAAATTGAGCTGTGCAAAGACTTTCACACCCATATTTGCTCATCTTCAAAGTCTTACTAGTGACATGTAGTAGTACACCTGGCAGGTGAAAGCAGTGTAACTCTGATTTCCATATGGCATTGTTCCTGCAATAAAAATAATACTAGAACTACAAACAAAACTTCTGTGTTTTTATTAAAAGAAAACTCAGAAAAAGTTGCAATGTGCCTTCTGTATTGAGACCTCTGAAAAGTCAAAATTCAGTTGCAGGCAGGATAATAGTAAAATGCAGCTGCAAATTACTTCCTTGTTGGTAAGCTCATTAAAAGAGTCCCAGCTTCACAGATCCATCTCTGCACAGCTTTATAATGCTCTTCTCCAGTAGGTCAATTGTTTCTTTCTTTATCTGAAGAAAACAAAAATCAAAGAAAGCATAAGAGCTTACTGATAATGACATCATTATTTATTTACTCAGGCACCTTACTATAGGACTAGAAATTAAAGAAGACATTCCTATACAAGGTCCTCTAGAACATTTCCAGTTTTTAAAAGACCCATCATTTGCCCTGCAGCCCTGAAGTCCCATTTCACATGGCTACAGAAAGGTTGCCATTGGCATTGTTGATAAAGCACACCACAGCAAAAGGCCCATCCTGGGCTACAGAATCCCTACAGAACTCTCCAGAGCAACAACTGGCATAAAGCAGATGAAGGGCAGTGCAACAGGCACAGCCCTGTCTGTGTCTGGGACACCTGAATGAAAGCAAGCATGAAGGTCAGGTCTGCCTGTGCTGTGTACAAAGTACTTTGGTTTATGACACTGATATGGCCATGGCTTATGGCTTATCTAAAGATAAAACAAATGTATTAGAGTAAATATTGACTACATACTTCAGAGGGAACACAAGATTCTTTATCATCATGGTTAGTCCAGAGTTTCCTTAAAGCTCCCTCTTACACTTACAAGTCACTTGTTTGCAGGTTTTCTCTCAGGATTATATTCCTTCATGCCTACTTTGCAGTGGAATAAATGATGTAAGAAAGCCCAACCAGCTTCAATTTCAGACTGGATGTGCTACACGAAGGTGAACACAGTTGTCTTTCTATCACAAGTCCATTTCTCACAAACCTTTTATTTTCATGACGTCTGAAACTTAAACTTAGCATATCTTCAAATTTACTGAAGGCTTGGTGTGTGTATTGTTTGCAGACAATACAATATTGGGTTTTGTTGGAAAAACTTCACTTGCATCTTAGGAACAAATAACTTGAGGAGTTGAGACAGCTCTGTATTGCTATCAACCTCTGTGCAAAAAGCTTTCAAAGCAGGAAGCTTGTCCTTTGGTCAGATCAAGTAGTATACAATCCATTTTTATTTACACCTTTATGCATTACTTCAATTCCAGTGTGGCAAGACAAAGTCTGATAAACTCATTCACTCCTCCTGTGGTTTCTTTGGGAGCTTTAATCTCCTTCTCTCTCTGTTGTTTGGGATGAATGAAGTGGGAGACACAGAGACAGAGAAAATTCCAGCAGCATTAACTAATGAGATGCTGAGGGAGCTGACAGAGCAGTGGATCAGGGCACCATCCCTTGTGTGGATATGATGGCATACAGAACTGCCACGTGGGAAGATCCATGTGTTTTTAAATTAATATATTTACTAGAATATAAATATAATATTATAATATTTATAATATCATAATATTTTATTAGAATATAAATATAATTCTGTGTACATAATTCTCCACTGAACATCAGGTGACTACCAAAACAGCAAGTACAATGGACATGTCATTCCAGTTGTTCTTGCTTTCTGGTTTAAACACAATGAAATTCAGCAATATTGCACCTTAAGTATGCAAAGAAATTATTGATAATTGAGGTTTGCACTGAAAATAGCCCAGTATGCTGAGTTTCTAACTTTAAGTGTACAATTTTGCCTCCATAACTAACGCAGGTGAAAGAAATTATTACATCAAACAGCCAATTCTCTAAATTGTCTTTGGTACTGTATTTCCTCTCTCTGAGAAAACTTATGACTATTCATAGCATGTATTTGACATTTTTCTATACAACTAGAAAAGATGACTAGGACTGTATTCCATATTTGAAGCCCACAAGTTGTTAGAACATCCCATTGGTTAATATGTGACGTTAAGATGTCTTATCACCAAAACATTATTTGGGTGTCTTTTGCTGTTGACATTCCTTACACATAACTTAAAGGAATCTGCCTGATGTCTGCAGTGGGATAAATACCTGCAAAACACTCCACTTATAAAGCCCAAAATGTCAAAAACCTTCCTTTATGATGTGTTACATGAGCCAAGAGCAGTTTGAAGACTTTCCTGTAATTATACATTCACTATTCTGTAATCACACATAAATATCTATTGCTTATCCTAACACAATATATGATGGTCCAATGTTCTTACCTACCCGGATTTAACTTGAACTAAGATTTAACTTTTTATGCTAAGACAAGTGTTAAGATTTTGCCTTAATAAAACAGACTTGGAGTCACAATTTTTGGCCTGTATTTCTAGACAGACACACAGAACTACTATGATGCTGCCTACAGTGAGCTGAAAGGTGTACTTGAGGTTTGCAATAGCCCAAAATGAAATAGTGGCAACATAATCTTCAGATGACTTAAAAAATCCATCCCGCTGCCATCAACACCTTTTGTACTGCCTGTGATTTTGCACTGCGCTGTCTGTGATTTCATGTTTTCTGTTCTTTAAAAAACTTACAGGTAAGTGCAAGCACCATACAAAAAAAGCCTTCTGTGTTAGCCACAAGAGGGAGCTCCCTTGCCGCCAAAAAAGCAAAGGCAGGGGTTTTTTTGCTACTTAATTTCTTCAACGTATTTTTTTGTTTTGTTTTGTGTATGTGGAGTTGTAAAATGCAGCACATTCAAATACTTAGACAAGTACATAGATGGATTAATGACTAATAATTTGTTTCACTTGTGAAACAGCTTAATGTTTATATGCAAAAGAAGTCCTTTTCCTTGGAGATTCCTTCCATATATGGGGCTGCTATAAATGCACAAGACCTCAAGACACTGTGCAGGAAATTGGGAGCTTTCTAACAAGCACTAATGGAGGAAACTGCCTCTTCATCTGGCTAGAAATAGGTGATGCCCCATAACATACTGTAAACATAGCTTGTTACAGCAAGAAATAGAAAAGCTGGATTAGCAAACTGGAAATAATTGGCAATTATCTTAGAAGGAGGGTACAAGTGATGGATGGATCTAAGTTGTTTGTACCCTACTTGTCAAAAGAAACAAAAAAGGAAAAAAAAAAAGACAAGAAAGAAAAGAAAAAAACAAGAGAACTGTCTGTAGATTTACTCATATGATGTTATCTTGCTCTCAGGTGGAGAAACATAGACGTTTGGCCATAGTCTTGTTTAGTTTTTGAGGAAACCTTTCACTGAATCACAGTATATGCTGAGTTGGAAGGCACCCAAAAGGATCAAGTCCAAGTCCTGGCCCAGCACAGGACACCCCAAGAGTCACACCCTGTGCCCGAGAGTGTTGTCCAAACACTTGAAGTCTGTCAGGACTGGGGCTGTGACCACTTCCCCGGGGAGCCTGTTCCAGTGTCCAACCACCCTCTGAATAAAAAACCTAATATCCAACCTAAACCTCCCCTGATACAACTTCAGGCCACTCACACATGTCCTGTCACTGGTCACCAGAGATCAGTGCCTGCCCCTCCTCTCCCCCTCACAAGGAAGCTGTAACTGCTATGAGGTCTGTCCTCAGCCTCCTCAAGGCTGAACAGCCCAAGNTGTTCCAGTGTCCAACCACCCTCTGAATAAAAAACCTAATACCCAACCTAAACCTCCCCTGATACAACTTCAGGCCACTCACACATGTCCTGTCACTGGTCACCAGAGATCAGTGCCTGCCCCTCCTCTCCCCCTCACAAGGAAGCTGTAACTGCTATGAGGTCTGTCCTCAGCCTCCTCAAGGCTGAACAGCCCAAGTGAACTCAGCCCCTCCTCCTATGGCTTCCCCTCAAGGCCCTTCTCCATCCTCATTACCCTACTTTGGACACTCTCTAACAGCTTTATACCCTTCTTATGCTGTGACCAGTACTATACACAATATTCCAGGTGAGGCCACCCCAGCTCAGAGCAGAACGGGACAATCCCCTCCCCTGCCCAGCTGTGATGCTGCGCCTGATGCCCCCAGGACAGGGTTGGCCCTCCTGGCTCCAGGGCACTGCTGGCTCAGATTCAACTTTCCATCGACCAAGATCCCCAGGTGCCTTTCCATGGTGCTGCTTTCCAATGTCTCATTCCCCAATCTGTCTGTACATCCAGGGCTGCCCCATTCCAGGTGCAAAATCCAGCATTTCCCTTTGTTAAATTTCACACAATGAGTCGGTGATGCCCATCTCTCTCATTTGTGGAGGTCTAGGACTCTGTACAAAGTCCTCCTGCTGAGGGAACTTCCTGGGGACAGGTAGAATATCCATCAAGCACAAACAGGGGAAACTCACAGCACAACCACAGAAGTCACAGCTGTGACTTGCAACAATAAAGGAAAAATTCTTTTTCACGAGATAATTTTGAGACCCGAGAGTACAGACTTCTCAGGCAATGTGAACTTCTTTGTGTTCCTTTACCACTGAAGACAGCTTTACAGAAAGAAAACTTTACTGACCAAGACCTGACAGCTACCAACAAAAGTACTTAATACACAGAACATAACGTATACAGGTGCTTATACAATACCTCAGGGATGTCCATCATTCTCCTTAGTTTTTGATCTCTCCAGTTCCAATCCAGAATCATATATTTTGTGGAGTTTAAGCACAGGGCATCTAAAAAGGCAACATAAATTTCACTACCAAGATAATATGACATGTGCTTATCAAAATGATTTTTGGCTTTTACATCTTTTGCTGTCTGTTTCCAAGGAAACTAATCTTTGAACACTTAAGTACTACATTTGCTGCTTGGAAAACTAATGCACTGACACTGCAAACTCCCTTAGCCACATAATCTCATGCCTTTTTGGAAGATAAACACAAAAGCAGAATAACTACTGTTGCCAGACTTGTCAAGAGCTTAACATCCTGCCAGAAAGTAATTCCTCAAGCTTCCTCTTGATGAAACCACAGGAGTTGAATTTCCACAGCTGATGTCACTGGTAAGTTACAAGGACCCTAACCTGAAAATTCATGTTAACAGGAATAGACAGTGTTCAGCAATTTACAGGACAGGGTGCTCTGTGAATATGAGTCAGGTCAGTGGTGCTGCTGAAGAATTCCTTTATCCTTCAAATAAGTGGTGGTGAAAAAAAAGGTCCTTTCTGAACTTGCTTTTCAGCTGTTCTCCTATTTTTACCCTGGTCTTCTACATGATGCTCACCATTTTTACCCATCAGTTTTGATTCCTCTCCCTTCCCTAAGTGGCTTGGCCCTATAACACTAGACTGTCAAAAAAGAACTAGAGCTTGGGATAAAATTTAACACTTCCAGGGATGGGGCATCCACAGCTTCTCTGGGCAACCTGTTCCAGTGCCTCACTACTCTCATGGCAACGTGCTGATGTGCTGAGCACTAACATTTAATGTTGGTGGAAGCAACAAAATGATGTTACTCCTGCACTCTTTTGGAAGGAGCAGTAGAGTCCCAAACCACTGCCAGTCCCTGACCAAGAGACCACAGTCAGAGCAAGACAGTGTCTTGCAGAAGAGGAATAGAAAGAATTGCCTTATCATCTTGTCATTTTGTTGTTTCTTTTTCTTTGTGTACATACTGTCTACTGAGTAAGTAAAAATACTCAAAATTTGGGAAAAGATTTATAGAGAGAAATTAATTTTACTACAGGCAAATGAGAAATAAGATCAAATCAGCAAGCAGATCTTTCCTACACCCCTCACAAAAGTTTACACTAAGCTTACAGTAACATATGATACAGTGACTTCTGCCACTATTTCCTTTTGATCCACTTGCAGTATTTGGTTTCCTGGAGCTTTAAATCTCACATTATGGTTTTGCAATCACTTTCAAGTCAGCATAAATCAGTATTCCTGCCAAAAGAGGAAGTCCCTCACCTCTGCCTGCTCATTACCTGATTTTGTGTGCACACTGGTTTTGGTTTAATTGGGGTCATTCCACTGAGCTGCCAAACAGACTCTCGGGCTTGCACAGGGATTAGGAAGAGGGAATAAGCACTGACTGGCAGGTGAGAGGAAGCATTTCTCTGCCTTTCTCTGCTAATACTGGCTTATGCCAGCTTAAAGTGATAAAACAAGTACTAGAACCTTGACCTTGCTATGACTGACAGCACAAGTTAAGAAAGAGAACCATACAGTTTAGTACCCAAATCTACATGTTCACATCAACCTAAAAAAAAAACAGTTCAAGTTTCACTTCCCATGAGACCAAATATAAAATGCCTAGGGAGGAAACCCTCCTTGTTCTCCTACCTTGCTCCACTAGTGCCTTTACTCTCCCAGGAGTTCCAACCCCAATGTGGAACATGCCTTTCTCCAACATACTCATTTGTTCCTTTATCTAATTTGAAGAGAGAAAGAAAAATCAACAGTAAACCCGTAATTGTTTTAAAATTTCTTGTCAAGGGATTGGAAATAAATTCAAGATCTCGTATTTCTTTCTAGAACACCATCAAGTAACAAATGATATTTGCCTTTCAAACTGTCAGATGATTATATCTGGAAGAAAGTTTAAGAAATATAACAAGCCAGCTGGGCATCACACTTCTCTAGAAGTTCAATCTTTTTTAACTTTAAAAATCTGCTATTGCACCAACTATTTTTAGAGGTGAGAACAGCAAGATTCCTTCAGCATTTAAACAAATGCTCTGGAATACAGAAAAACTTGAATTAACTCTGAAGTTCTTCAAGATGAAGATACTGGAAAAAGGCGAAATAAAGCAAATGACATTTGCGTGTTTGACAGCATTTATATCAAAGGCCAAGTGTCCATTCATTATTCCCAACACCCCCATAATTTGTGCTTTTTAACAGGTATGGATACTGGGGATCCAGGCATTCAATTTTCAGAATCCAAATGTAGGTGGTGGACAGTTTGCTTCCACAGAGCTGCATGTGTGAGCCTTCTGGCACTGAATGAGCACTTGATGGGAATGTGGAACAGTCAAACTCAGCAGGTGCACAAGCATCTACATTCTGCACAGGGTTGTACCAGAGCTACTGGAGATGGTGCTTAGTGAAATTCTTCACACTGCAGCAATGGGCTACCGAAGGAAGCACTACCTAAAGGAAGGAACTTCATATGAACACTGTACGAAAGGCACTACTGCCAAAGGATTTAAAAAGAAAAATGTATCACACTATTTAGCTGCTTGCTCTATTAAAATTCCCCTACCTTTATGTGCTTTGCAAACAATTTGATGACTCTGCAATCTCCTTTAAAGGCTGTCATTGACCTAATAATAAAAAAAAATGAATGGTGAAATACAAGAAGCAGGGCTGGGTTTAAGACCACACATGAGGAAAGAAAAACCAACTGGCATTTCTCAATATGTTTGAGACACACACAGTCCCCCAGTGAACTCTGGTTGTACTCTGAACACTGTGTACATTCTTGTTTGCTACTCATCAACAGAGATCAACAACTGGACAGACACAGTGGAAGATATCAG
>VYZP01056560.1:0-35149 GCA_013400635.1 Hypocryptadius cinnamomeus
TAAAAAAGAATAAATAATATAAAATAAATAAATCAAAATGTATACACATTTTTAAATAAATATAAATAATAATAAAATAATATAAAAATACAAAACACACACATAAATATATATATAAAAACCTACAAAGCCATACTGATCCCAAGAAAATTTTGTCCTTTTTGCCCAATTTTTAAGAAACCCTCCTGAAAAAGTCCTGTCAAATATTAGCTTTTCTCTCCCTGCTCTTCATTCCGAATTATTCAAGTTCAGCCTTTTCATTGCTGTTTCCAGATCTCGGTCTCACCCCGAGCCAGAACTTCCCTGAAATAAACTTTAATGTGCTTTAATAATATCCCTGCTAATGCTGATGATTGGCAACACTCTGGTTTTAACAACTGCTCCAACACTGAGTGTAACCAAAGCTTTTATTTGTAATTACTGCTCTGAGCTGAATTCTGGTACAATCCCATTTATATCCAAATTATTTGTAATGAACGTTGGGCCACACCAGACTAGAGGGCTACATGTTTCAAAGAAAATGGATTAATATTTTATTTTCAAGGCATTTCAAATGCATTTCTGTAACTAATAAAGAAACAAAAAAAACCCACATCAAGCCCTTGCTATGATAATTGACTAAAAAGGGGATTTTCTAACTCACGGAGCACTGCATGAAGTTTTTTGTTCATTAGAGCACAAGTGCAGCAGAGATTTATGGACACAAATAGACATAATTTCAGGAAAAGCAGAGAGAGGGATGCACACACACAAATAACATAAAACACAGCAACTTATGGGATGTGCTGAGCCTTTTAAGCACTGAGAGGACAAACATTTCAAGGCACTCATCCCTCCTAAAAGGTATTTAATAGAATGGAAAAGCCTCACGTTTCCCAGAAAGCTTTCATGTACAGCTCATCGTTTTTAGACAAATGCTTTCTGAGCCCTCACTAATACAGTAAGTTATAAAAATTCTTGGCAATGTCGTTCTCATTCCAGAAGCTGCCATTTTTTAATTGACACTTCTGCATTATACAAGTAAAGAACACTGCTTTCCCTCTTTTTTTTTTAATACCTTCATTTCCTTTAAAACTTATCAGGGAATTACAGACATTTCCAGGCATTAGTCTTAAAAGACATTAGGAAAGAAACCTTTCAGGCCCTTAATGTCACGAGTTTTAGCAGTTGCTGAGCTTTTCCAAAGCAAAATTAAAACTCAAAATGTCCTATTTTAACTTGCAAACCAAATATTATAGTGAGGCCAGCTGGAAATTTTGCTTCTTTCAGCAAGGCTCCAGTCCATGAACATAGCCCCAAATTATCAGTCAGGCTGAAATATCCAGTCCTGGGGAGCTCAACACTATTCCCAGTAGATAAAACACATCTCACATGTAAGAATTTTATTATTCCAGCAATTTCATTATTTCTGTTCAGCACTGAAAACTTCCACTTCCTTTCAAAACCTTCCAAGACACAGAAACATCCTGGCAGTGCCAGATGTCTTTTTTCCAAGCTAAAATGGAGATTGCTGGGATGGACAATGACCACCATTCCCACACTTATAATCACAACCAGCACAATTATTTTAATTATTATCATTTTTAGAAACATTTCCCCACAGTGCCATGGAGATGTGGGGGAAGGAGCCCCAGGGGTCACTCCTGCCCCTTCCAGACCTTTCAATTTGTTGGGATTTTGAGCTACGCACAACCCCCAAATTTTTAGCTTCCCTTCTTTCCTCCATCCGCAGACCCACTCTCTAATTAGCTTTAATTATGATTTGCATCATTAGCCTTTGGTCTTGTCCCCGGGTGCTCACCCATCCCTTGGGGCTGACGACAGCAGGGAAGGGGAGATTCACTCCAGAAGTCGTCCCAGGAAATGTCAGTCACAAAAATTTCATTGTCAGATAAAGTTAAGGCTTATTCAAAGCCCTTTTTGAGACAAAAAAAGTGAGACTGGAGAGTCCACAAACTTTTCTTGGCAGCTTCTGGGCCTTTTAAGTGACAGCTTTTCTAAGGCAGTCAAACAAGAAAGTGCTCACTGCAGCCTCCCTCTCTCTCTGCAACGTTTTGCCTCCAGACTGAATTACATATTCTGCAAACTCTACTTTTTTGGAATGGCTTTCAAGAAAAAGGGGTAAATTTTTAGATGATCCAATTAATTTAGTCAGGACATGGCTGTCCTAATTAATCCTGCATGATTCAAAGACTATTTATGCAGTACAGCTGCAAGCACACAAAAATGTATTTATCCTAAAAAAAAACCCTTAGAAAAGAAAGTTTCCTGTCTTGGTCCAAAGTCCATTTGACCCGCTGGAAAAATACCACCAATTTGGAAGGAGGCTTTTAGAGCAATTTGCATTATTTTTAGGAAAGATTATCTTAAAGCCAAGATTCTGAAAGACTCTTCAGAAGTCTAAAGCACCACTCGAGACCAAGTCACAAAAGCTTTCTGCAGACAAAATTCTCATTACAATCAGCAGGGGTTTGCTCTCCTAATGAATATTTGAGTGAACTGATTGGAGTGCTCAGCTTTGGAGGTGGTTGGAGCACAATATCTTCTTGACTCAATGATTTCCCTGCAATACACAGCACTGATCTCTTGGAAAACAGCAATTGTGGCAGGGCTGAAAAGGGTGGAAATGGGTGAAGTTCTACCTAGAGTAGCTCTCTGAAGTACAAATTGTTCTTACTTCAATGACACCGCTCAAAGTTCCCATCAAATAAATGATCCAACTGTTCTAACTCCTTCAAATAATACAGACAGGCTGGAATTCTTACCCTCTTGTGCAAATAAACTCAGAGAAAAAGAAATTAAGGAGTTCTTGTCTTCTTAAATCTGCCTCGATTCACAGCATGATAAAGTCGTGAACCCGGCGACATCCGGAGCGGCACTAAAGGGAAACTGAGCTACAGCTTGCAATAACCAGATCCCACAGTGGAAGCTCTTCCCAGTTCCTGTCACTCCCAGTGGATCACAACATCCATCCCTGGGTTTTAATGACTAAAGGGCAAACTGCAGCTGCCCAACAAAAGCATTTATGATAGTGCACCACCCAAAATCCTTGGCACATAAGGCGACGGCACCGAACGTCAGAGAGTTTTTATTGGTTCCACAAAGCTCTGAACTGGTTTAGGGAGATTTTAGGGGCTTTGAGACACGTGCACGTCAGCAGTGGGACTTTGTTTTGTGTCAGTCCATCCACTCCCGTGGAGTTTGAGCAGTGTGAAAAATTGGGATCAGGCCCCAGAGGTTCCTAACAGGTTTTAACCCCACACAGACCCTGGGGGATGCTCTGTAGGCATCAGTCCCCTCACTCAAATTCCTGCCGAGTGGTTTCAGCCCTGGCAGTCTGGAATTGGCCACCTCTCAACACAAAGTGCCAAGGGAACTTCTCCATGGGATATTCCAATCAGCACAGGGAGGTTTCTGAGTCCTTCCCAGCCCACCCTTGTAGACCCCAGAAATCCAGTTTTGCCCCCAAAGCCAATAAAAAATCCTTCTGTCTCCTCTCCCCCCTTCATTCTTCTTCCCCATATTCCAATTTAAATCCAATTTAAATCCAAATTCCAATTTAAATTCTCCTACAGCAGCTTTTGTTGGGCTGTTTCATCAAGTGGATCATTAAAAACAACATTTCTTTGATTATATTTATTTAGTTTTACTTATTTAAATAGGTTGCTTCTCCAGAAAGGTCGCTTACTCTTATTTCTCCTTTTTTCCCCCAAGAAACAGAAAATATTTTAGTACATTCTTCTATTTAAACAAGCACAGTAGATTAATTAATGTATTTAGTCTCTGGAAAGTGTCTAAGTTCTGTCTAGCAGAAAGTGGCCACGAAATTTTCTAGTTTTTTCCCTGTAATTAGGCATAATAATTAGCACAATAATGCCCTTGTTAACATCCCTAATTATATGCAACTAGTGCATCAATAGCTCCTAGAAGGAAGCTGGTTACCTTTCCCATCTCCTGTGGGCACAGCAAACCAGGATCCTGTGCTGAGCAAGGACAGGCTGTGGAGCCACAAATCAAACAGCAAAACTCCTCAGTCTGAAACAGCCCCAACATCAAAACCACTCCTCAGAAAAGTCATAAAATAGCTCCCAGCCAGGCAAAAACGTTCAATAAACCCTCCACATCAAAAGCAGCAAAGGGTTGTCCCAGCACTCAGGTTTTGGCCATTTGTTCTTTCAGACTCATTAATCAGCTCCGGCCGCGGGTTCTGCCTTGGCTCTGATGGAATCAACGCAGGGACCTCTTACATTTTTACATTTTCAGTGCGTCCTGCCCTATCACCAAGCTGCTCAGGTTAGCTCTGCTGGGAGGCTGGCTCCTTCCAGGAATAGAAATTAATTAATCAGTGTATTTTCCGCCCCCGTGCCAGGAAAAACATCCCTGATTAAAACGCCACGCTCAAGTTTTCGCAATCACGGCCGACACCGCTATTGATTAAATGGAAGCCTTGTGAGCACTTACTCATTTTAGAGGTGGATTTATTTCATTCTTCTCAAGCTGCTTTGTTTTAATTAAAGGGTGTATTCTAGACACACTATTATTATATATTGAGAACACCTCTGTAAGCCTAAACTATCTTTGTGGAAAAAAGAGTGCCCGTGGATAATGGAAGCATTAATTCCCCACTTCAAATCAGTCTAGAGAACAGCATGCCTTGGAGGCAGTCACTGAAACTTGGTGTGGAAGCTCCAAATCCATCTACAACTCTGCTTCCAGACAGAAAAAAATGCTTCAAACACAAGCAGTTGGGGCACCCAAATAAATCCCCCCGAGACTGCAAAGCTGGCAGTCCTGGCATCTTATTTGGCTGATATCACTTAAATGGAAATAAAGGAACAAACTTTTGGTCCCAGCCTCCATCAGCAGTCATCCTCATACACTTGGTACACTCAAATTCCATGTTATCCTTTCAATATTCCACAGGATGGGACATCACACTTGCCCCTGGCACCTTTCACTTCTCACTGCTTTCTTTTGTATCTTTATGGAGACAAATGTTCACCAATTTCTTTTGAAAATACCAGATATTAATCCTCACACATTCCATTATAAGGAAATCATGCTAAATTAGCCCAATAATTACAAATTGTGAATTATCCGGTCAGGTCTGATAGATGAGAGCTTGAAGCACTCTTGACCTTAAATACATCATATATTTCTCAGTATTTTACTTGCAGAAAAATTGCATGGAATCCTCTGGGAAGAAGATTCCGATAAATGCACATTCTTTAGTTATTTTGCCATTTTTTAACTTACCAAAACCACACAACTCTTCTCAAGATGTCTAGAACATTTTCAAGCCTCCGTGTGCATAAATTAGTGGTGCTGCATAAGGCAGCCCTAATTTATGCACTCACTATGGACCCAATTAGTTCCCCTGTACCAGAATGCCAAACAGATTTCCTTAATAAAGCAGAACAGATCACATCTAATATTTATATAGAAGGCCAAGCTTTGACTGTTGTGTCACCAACTCCAGACTTTGAGAAAGGAATTCTGAATCAGCAGGGACACCTTTCACCATCCCAGGCTGCTCCAAGCCCCAATGTCCAGCCTGGCCTTGGACACTCCAGGTCTCCAGGGGTAGCCACAGCTGCTCTGGCCACCCTGTGCCAGGGCCTGCCCACCCTCCCAGAGAACAATTCCTTCCCAATATCCAATTTAAATCTCTCTCACATGATGAGGCTCTGTGATCTCACCCTCCTCCTGCCCAGAGCAGCCCCTTCCCCTCTGCGGGCAGGAGGTGATAACCTGGTATCAGACAGCTGTCAGGGACTCAATATCTTGATTATTCTCTTGTTAATATTTTGATCTCTCACAGCCCAGCTGGTTTCATTCCTTGGTTAAGGCTGAGCCATGTCTGAGAGCTCACAAGCTGAGGCTCCACCAAGGGAGCTGAGAGTGACGTGGGGAACTGAGAGAAAACAACCCAAAACTGCCAATGACGTTTGTGCCGTGGATGTTTCTCACTCATGTTGGGAAGAAGAAACCCTGCCAGACATCTCCTTGCTGTGGTGATTCTGCTTCAAGGCCTCTCTCTGCATTTGTAACCTACTTGAGGCATCTCCCATTATTTATTTTGTGAAGTTTTGGCTGCCCCAGGTGCCGAGAGCATCACAGAAAGCACCAGGGACCACATCGAGGTGGTCAAATCCTGGGAAGGTTTAACTGTGCTGAGGTTTTCACAGTTAAATCTCAACCAAAATATTGACTTAAAGCAGTGCTGTGTAGATAGCCAAGATCAGTGTAAAGCAGGCTGTGAAGTGGACCATAAACTGATAAAGAAATCAAGTGAAATGGGGAACTGCTTCCCTGCATCCTCTGTGAGAAGAGTAATTTAAGATACTGCTGTCCCACAGGAAATATGCTTACAGGGGCTGTGAGCAAAGCCATGTCTGATGTACAGTGGCAGGATGAAGTGCACTAAGTCACTTCAAATGACAAGCAAACCATTTTTCACCTTTCAGGCATTTATTTCAAGCAGATTAATCAAAATGAGCCATTTTGATTTTCATGTACCTAAATTAGTTTAACTTTTTTTATCAAGCAACCTCTATTCAAGACTCTGATAATAAGTTGAATTCATATAAACATTTTACAGCAGAATGATAAAAAAAAATCACATTTTTATAGCTTTAATGAGAATCCAATACCTCCAGAAATGATGTAAAATTATACACCTGCAATAGAGTAGATCCAGTGAGTGCTCACATTTTGCATCCCACAAATCCCTTCCAGCCCCAATAACACAAAATCCTGGATAAAACCCACAAATATTTTTACTCAGGTATGTTTAGGTTTAAGTGTACAACTCTGCAATGAAGTTTGGCATTCTTTAAGCAGAGGGCAGTATTACATCAGGAAATGGTTATTAAAGTTACCTGCTCCACAGCGTGTGAGATTACAGCACTGCCATTGAACAGACATATTCCATGTAACTGATTTTATGGATATATAAAGTTTCTGGAACTACAGCTATATTCAATTATGACAGAAAATTATAGACAGGAGAGCACTGCAGCCTCCTCCTACACTTTGCTAAGAATAAAAAAAACCCTTCTTGTCAATGCACTGTTTTACTTTGACCAAGTCCCTTTAATCCTAGAGGGTGTACCCTTCTCTCCTCAAATTAGCAGCTCATGAAATATAAATATACCAGCAACTCTGTCCATTCATCCTTGAAATCCACACGTTCTCCCATCCCTCCTGGACCTGGCACTGCAATCCTCTAACAGGAGCAACTCCTCTGAGCATCCTTTGATGCTCCTCTGGTCCTTTTGACTCCTGCAATTCCCAACCCTGCTGCTGCTGCCCCTCATAATGGCAAAGTGAGAGCTGAAAACCCAGCCAGGAGATAAAATTCTCCAGCAAAGGCTCAGCCTTAGAACTTTTCCTCCTGCTTTGACATTTGTGTAACATTCAGAGGCCTCTTGCTCACACAGAGATGTTCCTCATCTCCAGCCAAGCACTTCAGATGGGAAGAATTATCTATTCCTCGCTGACATCTTCCACTAAATGGAACATTTAATTAATTTGGTCCTAGGCCAGTCTGATCTCTTCTGCTCGCACGAAGACGAGCACGACTTGTAACTCTCTGGCACCGTTTCTTCTCCTCCTCCTCCCCCTCAAAAGGAACTTTAGTTGTTTACAGAATAGATACAAGAAAAGCCAAGCTGGTACAGTGACACATCATTAGTTAAAAATACACCACAGCATAAAGAGCTTTAGTGCCGAGAGCGCATCGGAATGCGGAATTACACAAAAATGGCTTAGGAAGGAAAATGAAAGTCATCTGGAAAGTGGTGATTTTTCCTGCTACAGGCTGGAACAGAACAAAAAAGACTGCAAGCACTTTGTGTTATTGCAGAAAGCCAACTTTAGTGCAATTAACCAAGTTGAAAAAACGGTATAAAGGGTTATAACAATACTTGAAATGTATTACCATCTCTAAAATGCAGATGGTAAATAGAGGGTGTGAGGAGAGGAGGGGGAAAGGTCTCAAAAGCCAACCCAAAGTGCAGGACCCTGGCCAGAGGCAGCATAACCAGCAGAGACAACTTGTGATTTGCAGCAAGTTGCAGGAAGCTCTGAAGGCAGAGAGATGGAAATGCAGCAGAGATGAGAGGAGCTCCTGGGCAGATTCCTGAGCAAAGCCCAAAGCCAGCGAGCCCCACGTTGGTCTGAGAGCCACAATGAGCTGGGACTGCACAGAGCACAGCACAGGGAGTCAGGCTGAGCCCAGGCTGAGCTCAGCTCCAAACCACAGCAAAGCCCAGAGCTGGGAGCTCTCTGTGAGAGACAAAGAGCTCAGCTCCTGCCTGAGGTTGGTGGTGATGCTGCCTCATGGCCCTGAGCTGCTGGGAGCTCAGAGAGAGCCCAGGTTCACAACTCAAACCAGAAATATGGGCAGAGACCCCCTGAAATAAACCACTTACACCTTGGTTTGAAACAGAGTTCAGACTAAAATGATTAATTGAAAACCAGCAGGTGACATGTAATCAGCATCTGTACAACACCTGCAGAAAGGTTTGGGTTCAATCCCATCCAGTGGCAGCACTTCCACTGTCCCAGGCTGCTCCAACCTGGCCTTAGGCACTGCCAGGGATCCAGGAGCAGCCACATTTCCTCTGTGCCAGGGCCTCACCATCCTCACAGAGAATTTCTCCCTAATTGACCAATCTTCCACTGACATCAGAGTGAGGCAGCCCCAAGTGCGCCCAAGGCATTTGGAATGCTGGAAAGCTGAATATCAGACAGTTTAAGATCTTGATGCATAAAAAGAAATTATGAACAGAATATTCCTGTAGCTGTACCAAAAGGAATTACCAATATGAGATTGTCAATAGTGGGGGCTTGAGTTCCAGGGGCGTAACAAAGCACAACCCACTGCAGCTTCAGGACTGCCAAGAAGTCACCAAGAAAAATTGAAAGAGATGTTCTAGTGACATTTTAAACAGGGGAAAAAACAGAGGTAGCTCTAATCATCATCCTCTGACGAGGTGTTTTAATTCTAGGATAACAGACTGTGGCAAAACCTAAATAAAAACAAAGAGAATCAGGACACATCTGTTCAGCATGAAAACATTTTTTTTCCTCCGTCTGCTTCCTATGGAAGAAAAAAGACTTCAAGGACTGTGCTGAGGATAAGATCTCCTGTATCAAAGCAGGTGATACAGTAGAGTTGTGATAATTCTTGTGGAATGAGAGGAACGAAGATTAAGAGGAAAATAAGGAAATAAGAGATCTTTGAACTGCTTTGAAGTAGGGCACCAAAAAGCTGCTCCAAATTCCCATTAACTTCAGCAGTGCACGAAATGCAGTTTACTGCCTGCATGGCTCCATGTTCTGGAAATTCCAATGGTGGGCAGTTAAACCCTGGAAATACACAGATTACAGGCAGGGACAAGCAGCACAACTCTGCACGCTCAGAGCTGGCAGTGAGTCAGCAGCAAAAAGGAAAACACAGATCCAACAGGAACAGGCACAGGGAAGAACTGATGGCCAGGAGTTTTTGGTGCGAGGAGGAATGAAAATAGTGGCTGTGAGACTGAAGTGATAACTCCTAAAAGATTTACAAGTGGTGAGGGAGCTGAAGTGATGGAAAAAGAGCAGAAGGAATTACAGACTGGAGACAAAAAGTGAGTCATATTCCAATTCCTTCTTTGTGCCACATGGTGTATTGAGGACAGCTGCCACTCAATAAATCCTAAAATAACATTTTACTAGAAAACTTTGAGCAGGGCAGTTGCACTGCATCACCTCTACAGATCCCTTCCAAATCAAACAAAAACCACCAGAATTTGCAACACGGCTTATGCAGATTAATCATTTAAAAAGAGCAGTAAGAGAAATCAAACAAAATATGTATTTGCAAGTAAGGAGATAAAGATGTTGTTCTTAAAATGGTATAAACAGGAACAATGATCAATTTGAATGAATAAACAAACCAAAACCATCTTGTTTTCCTTCTCAATAAGGACAACCATGAACCTGAGGAACTAAGATCCAAATTCAAAGAAAAAAGTTCAAAACTGACCCTAAGGAATATTTCTCCTCCCTTCAGTTGGCAGATGGTTCCTTTGAAGCAAGGAATCCATTTGCCAAACACTTCCAGGGGGTCAAGGGATGCAAATTTTCACCCAAAACCAACACAAAGACAGAGAAACCAGGGAAACATTTTTTGAGTGACTCACACTCCAACACCTTTATGCAGAATCACATCTATAACCTTTTTATTGATAACTAAAAGGGTGACAAAATCAGTTCTAGCAAAGATTAGACTGAATATTTTAATCTGCAAAGATTAGTCTAAATTGTAGACTTCCTGAAGAGCCTTTGTTTCTGTTTGAGGTGTTTTTTTTGAGGTATCAAATATTTTAAAAGGGAGGAGTAAAATCAAAGTGTGCCACAGTGAGCCATGAGGGGTTGGCAGCATCAGGTGTTCCATCCAGATTTTGCTTTAGTTTGAGGTTTCCTAATTTTAAGCCACATTTCTCAGTATCACACAATCCCAAACTGGTTTGGGTTGGGAGGGACCTTAAAGCTCATCCAGTTCCACCCCTGGCACCTTCACTATCCCAGATTGCTCCAAGCCCTGTCCAGCCTGGCCTGGAATCTGAGCAGAGAATTTCATGCCACTGGTGCAGTATCAAACCTGGCAGCAGTAATTCCACGTGCCACAATTCCAGCACCAAACCAAACCTTTGTGTTTGCCAGTTTAGCATTTTCTTGCCTTATGAGGCTGTGGGTTAAAAGGGGCACGAGAGATGCACAGTCAGTACACCTCATTTCCATCTGTAAAGTAAATGTTTAATATTCCAGGAGTCGGAAATTAATTTCCTAAATGTTAATTGATGCCATTTCAAATCGCTGAGGGCACATTGAAGGCATTTCAAATGATTAACACAAGATTTGATGGCAAAGGAGCCATTTCAGTAATGGGCAGAGCCACAGCCATCCCTCCTGTCCCACCTGCAGCAAGAAATGCTCACTGAAAACCAAGTGAAATGGGGGAATTTCATCTGACTAAAATCCAACCACCTCCAGCCTGATTCTGTGTCCTTCACTTGGGGACAGAACTGCTTTTAGGGGTGTTTTGGGTTTGTTTTGGATTTTCACTGTGGACATCACTGATGACACAAGTGGAGACTGTTCAAGCCACTCAGCCCTTCACAAGAACATCCTTAATAACCAGAATGATTAAATAATCCAAATAATTTCAAGAAAAAGCCACCATAACCCCCCTCAGTTGATTTGCAACCCCACAGCCCGAGCAGCATTCCCACGGGGTGCTCCTCTCCCAGCCAGCAGGACAAACTACAACTCTGGCCTGGGATAATCTATGGAAAAGTGTCAGAGCCTGAAGAGCAAGCAGCAATCCAGACTGTGAGGTGTGCTGGGGAAAACACATCAGTCTGGGAGGAAATGGGGACTCTCCTGCTGCAGCACTGCCACTCCAGCATTTTTCAGGAGCTCTACACTCACTTAAGCACCCCTCGAGGCACAGGCACCACCAGATGGGGGATGACGGATGTTCCATCTCCAGCAGCAAATCCCACTGTGATTTTAATTGAATTCCAGCAGCCATTTTATTTTTTTTTTCCACACAGCCTCTCCACCCTCTATTTCCTCCTTGCTCCCAGTGATTCAGCAGTTTATTCCTCACTACACTAATCCCTCCATAAGACAGTTTCTCATCCCTTTCAAGCAGTGCTCATGACAGCAGTTACCCATATCGCTGGTGTTTGGGGCTCTCTTTTTTCCTATTAAACAGGAATTTATCTCAGACACGCTTTGGCTTTCAGGCTCCACCACTTTTCCAGCCATGAGAAGCATCATGAGTCCTCACACTGTGCTTATCCAGTCTCTCAGCTCAGCTGATGACAGCATTGCAGGAATTTAAAAAAGAAACAGAAAAATAGAAATCGGTAGCCCAGAGGATCAGAAACAGGCAGTGACACCTGGAACCTAAACCAGCTGTGAAATGCTCTTCAGAATACCTGGAAAATACATGTTTGCTATTTACAGGGGACTCCACAGACCTGCCAGCTGCCTGTTTGAGTTACTCACCTAAAAGGTGCAGAAATTCAGTTAATAGGAAAAAAAAAAAATAGGGAAAACAAGCTGCCAGGACCCAGCTGTGCCAGAACTCCCAGCAACTCCTATCATTCAATAACACCTTGGAATCCAGGCTGACACATCTTGACCCAGCTATTTAGGCAGAGGCTCAAAACTCAGTCTAGTGACTCTTTATTGTAGTAATGAGCAGTTTAAAACCACCATAATTGCTTCTGACCATAATCATCCAACAGCCATGAGCTGTTTATCTCAGAAAAATTAATCCTCAAAGGGTGACCCTCATGTCCACAACATGTTCTCAGTCATGGAGTGATTGATAAGTTATTCCAAGCCAGTCCACAGAACCACTGGTAGTGGCATTTTATCATCAAAGCTCCTTTGCCCTTAATCAAAGGCTAATTCAACATGAAATCCTTAAATATGGGCTGCACCACAAGATAAAGTTAGCAACCTTGAAAAGGCTGGGAAATGGCAATTTGCACACACAAACACAAGATTGAGAGCTCCCATCATAACCTGCCTCATCAATCACCAGCAGCAGTGGCTTTAGCAGGACTATTTCCAGAGTATATTAAACTTCACAACACCTTAACCTTCTTGTAAGGCCACAATAATCTCTTTTATAATATCAAACAAGTGCAGAAGGGCAGACTTGCTTTGTGCCAAAGTAAGCCTTGTGTCAGATTTAACAGCTTTGTTGCCTTCCCAGACGTTCCTTGGTGTCATTTCAGCCCCATATTCCCACTCAGGGAACACAGACAACACATCTCACACATATTCTGAAAGGAAATATTCTGAAATGCTGGAATGAGGCACATCCCTTGAGCTATCACCTGGTAATTACCTGTGCTTCCCAAATCTCTTTGCAAGGAAAAGATCTGGCCAGGCACCTGTGACTGAACACAACTTTATCCTAAGTTTTGTTCAAGTATTTATCATGATCTTAGGGTGAAAAGTCAAGTAACGAGGACTCAATCCTAAATATTACTCAAGTTAAAAAAAAAAACAGAACAAACCAAAAATACTCCAAATCTCAAGCAAGATGCAGACTCTGCAATAACTAATTACAATCAGGGAATCAGGGTTGTATCAAAAAGTTGATTTATTATTCTGTTGCAAAGTCAGGATGCTCTCTCCCAGCTCATCCTCAAAAAACACAACTTAATCCACCATGAAGTGGCAGTTTTGGTGATCCAGTTTCATCAAATTACTTTAGAACACCCGACTGTTTCAGTTTTTGGGTGGCACGAGGACCCCAAGTGATAAGGGGAGAAGGAAGCAGCCAAGGAAGGGGATGGCAGAGAGGCACAGAAGGTGAAAAGCAGGAGAAGGGAATCAGGCTGGAAGCAGGGGATAATAAAAAGGAAAAGAAAGGACACAGCAGATTTTCAGAGGATTAGGGAGAGTAGGAGGATGTGGTGGCAGACACATCTGACAGTGAGGAGCCAGGGAACGAGGACAGTTGGGGATCCTGGGAAGCAGAAAGATGCCTGGAGATCACAAACAACTCTTGTCTTTGAAGGAGGGATCTAAAAACTGCATGTTGGAGGCAGTTCAGTGTCCATCCAAGTAATCCTCTTACACACTGACCACCAGCACTTCCAGCTGAGCCGAGCTGCCAGACACAAACAGTCACACACCAGGCAAAGGGGAAGCTGCCAGTGGACAAAACCAGTCCCAATCTTGTCAAACCATGCCCTAAAACCAGCTGCTTTTCACACTGCCCACCAGAATCTCCTTTTTCAGAGCATTCAGTTTTAGGACATTTCTCCAGCACAACTGTGCATTGTCTGCTGGTAATAATTCTAATTAAATTTACACTCTAAGCCTGGTTGTGGGATACAAAGCACAGATGCTACAAACTCTAAGAGGACTGCTGGCCTGTCACTGTTTTAATTAGCCTGACAGGTAATCAAGTAGAATTTTGTAATTATACCACTATAAAGCACGAATGTTTCCTTTCAAATCCCTACTCCTGGAGTCACTTTGGTCGATCACAGAAGCAAAAGCCCAAACTTGGATTCCTCAGGGCCTGGCTTTGACTCAGCAAGGCTCATGTGCTGCTGAGGAGCATGGGAGAGAAACTCCTGCCTTCCCCCAGAGATGAAATATGTATAAAAGCTGAATCTGCAGTCCCCAAATGTGTCATTTTGTCGAGTACAGCAGAGTGTGTGACCTCTTTTCCCCAAAAACCATGCTGTGCTTGCTCCTTGAGGGCACAGCCCTGGATCCCAAGGCTCACTGCCACTGGGGCAGGGGCAGATTTTGGGCACACAAAATTTACTTCTTAGGATATCTCAGCAGCTTGGGTGACATGGCTGTTCCCACTCCCCAGGAACCAAATTCTGCCTTGTGGGGCCAGACCTAAACACCCCACAGGGCACTGCTGACCTTCTAATGGCTCACACTCACCAAGTGCTTCCCCACATCAGCTTTTATCAAATACCCCTTCACTCCCAATGCCACTGATGACTTTTGGGCTACCTAAAAACAGAATTAAGGGAATAAAAAGCTGTTCTATTTATTGAAGGGCCCAGTTTTGGGCAGACAAAGCTCCCCAGGGGCTACACCCAAAAATGGAAGATGTGTCAGGGTTTTCACACTTTTATAAGTTTGGTCCATTTGCATATTGGGGGTTAATGTCCCAATTCCAGCTTCAGCTAATGAAGTCATTGACCCCAAGTTTGCTCCCCCAGCTCACTTTTGTTCCCATCTCTGGGGCCTGAGGCAGTGAGGTGTCCTTGATTGCCAGGCCTGGAGAGGAATTGTTGTGTCTGCCCAAAATGGGAGAGCAGCAGCTCCCACTGTGTGAGGAGTTTGGAGTTCTACACTAAAGAACTGCACACTAAACTGTGTGTTTAGAGTTACACACTAAAGAAAATAGAAAAGCTGAAATCCTAAGGCATCCCCACAATGGAGGCATTTAACCCAAATTCCAGTCACATCCTCACTAATGAGGAGTGTTTACCCAAGAGTTAAAGGCTCTGTAAACAGAAAACAATTTCCATCCTCCTGGCTGGGCTGGTGTCAGCATTTGCAAACCATTACCAGCGTGCCCAGAACTGTCTGCTCCAGTCCTCCACACTTCCTATCAAACTGGCATTTAAGGATTTGGAATGCAGAACACAAGGCTGCAGCCTAAAAATAATATCCTGAGATTTGATCCTGCACTTCTTATTCAGGCTCAATTAATCAAGGTTGCCTAACTCTTCAGAAGTACTTTTCATCAGCAGATTGAAAACACTTCCCACATGAAATGGGGATCAGCGTCTCCTTTTTACTGTGGGGAACCTGAAAATGAGATTTCACCTGGGAAGGAGCTCTGAGGCTAATTTAAGAGTACTGTCCAAAGGGATGAGGAGTCCATTATTCAAAGTTATCTTTTATATTAAGAAATAAGCTTTTCCTTTCAGACCACTAGAAAGACTAGAAAGTGATCTATCACAGGATTTATCATGCTGTCTTCGAAAACCTCACACCAAGATAGCATATTCCAAAAGAGCCAGGCTGAATGAGAATATTTACTTGGTCTCCATCTTCAGTTTTCATTATGAACACCCCCCAGGACTAAGGAGAAACTCCCAAGAATTAAGAAATTAAATATTTTTGTCAGAAACCATCTGTAGTCTCTCTGAACAGATACAGTAATAACATCTAAAACTAAGACAACATTCATTTTTCAAATAATTGTAAGCTCTGAAAACATCTTGTTCTCCTTTGGAAACAACATCATTCAGACTGAAAAGTATGTTGGAGAAAAACCCCTCCAGATAATTTCAGGGTCTGTAGAACAAAACCCACCTCTCCACTAACAAGATTGATTCCCTTTGACATTCAAACTGAGAGGCCATTAAGAAAATTTGAGTTTCAGAAACGCCACAGGTTTTTTTGACTAATTCAATTGCAGAGTCAATCATTCAATGATTAATTAAACACCAGTTTTGAAAATCTCTTGACAAGAACAATAAGAGCCTAACCAGAGAAAAAAACCACTGAAACATTATTGATAGCAAGATATCAATATCCTTTTGAAAAAGTTTCATTCTATAACTTCCATACATCCTGTTAAATATCTATAATTTACAATTTTCCATTTACAATAATAGCTGAAGGCAAACTGTTCCACATTTTCCATAAACCTTCCAATGCAGAATTGCATAAATGCAACATATACACCCCTAAGAACTTAAATGCACATTTATATATCCTTTTTAAAAGGGAAATAAAAACCCCCTGTCAGGGCAGAGAGACATTCCAGGACAGATTCTTTAAAACACAAACAACACAAAGGAGATTCTGACATTCAATGCAAGGATATTAAGAATAAAGAGAAATTAACAGCAACCCATCAGAATTAGGATTAAAGAATTGTTACCTTCTCCAGTGCATGATATGTAGCCTTCAGTCAAATTTCCAATACCTGAAAGAAGAAATTCAAATGGAATGTTGGTTATGCTGATATTTTAAGACACTAAATTAATGCTTGTTGTTGTCAATTTGTTTTGCAGAGAGAGAGGCTGTCTTGGATGACTTTTATTTGCTATTTTCAAAGTGCCACGAGACAACAGCAGTAACCTGCTCAGATCCTTTTCCACTGCTTGATTCAGCTCCCCCCAGTCCATGGGGTGTCTTCTCCAAAACCCCCAGCCCCTACCCTGGGTTTCAACCTTTCCACCTGGGATGACTCAAACTTTAATTTTTCCACCTCTGACTTCAGTAAAGGCTGAAACTCTTCCACTGATAACTCAGCTGACAACAAACCAACCTAAATCCCACAGAAAGAGGCTGAAGCAGAGCATTTCCCATTAGATCATCCAAATCACACGCTAATAAAATTTGAAAAAATGAGAAAAACCAGGAAACTTATTCAACACATGATTTAAACCTAAAGATTCACATGTTTGGTAGCTAGGTACCGGTCACACAGAGAACATATGGCAAATGGAGATGATGTTTATGAGACTAGAATTCAGTGGGCACCAGAAATGCAGCAAAAGTGATATAATATAAGGAAATATGAGCTTTTTTTTTTTTTTTTTGCACTATCAACACATCCCAGATAGGAGAAGCAGAAAAAGAAGTCTGACATTTTGCCTGAAGATAAGCACCCATTTCCTGGGTTGTAGCTACAATTCCAATTTGATATGAGCAAGTCACAGCCAGAGGACAGCCCTGCTCCTGTAATGGGGCTGCTACTGAAGTCCCTGAGAATTAGATATTGAGAATAAATTCCTCCCTGTGAGGGTGAGGAGGAACTGGGATGGAATTCCCAGAGCAGCTGTGGGTGCCCCTGGATCCCTGGCAGTGCCCAAGGCCAGGTTGGACACTGGGGCTGGGAGCAGCCTGGGACAGTGGAAGGTGTCCCTGCCCTGGCAGGGGTGGCACTGGATGGGCTTTGAGGTCTCCTCCACCCCAAACCTTTCTGAGATTCTATGGATCTAAAAAGCTGCTACACCCCATTCTGTACTGGGGAATTGCATCCCTGGCAGCCTAAAGGGATATTTTGCCTTCATTTATCATGGATGTACCACTCCCACCCATCAGCAGCTTTTAGCAAGGACGTGGCCTGACATCTCCCAGCCTGAGAGCTCCACTCACGGACCAGCAGCTGGCACAGCTCTTTTCCACCTGGATTTGCTGGAGGGAAGAGCTGTCTCCCAGTTCAGGAGACCTGGAGGGGAAACAGGTGGGATCCAGCACCAGCCCTGGGTCTGGAAAAGCTTTTCCATGAGGAGCAGGCTCCAGGCAGGCAGAGCCAGATGGAGCCCACCGAAGTGAGCACAGCGCCGGGGAGAGCGGGTAAATATTTGACATTCAGAGCTACGCTAATTAGACATGGAGAAGAAACGAAAGGTTTTGTACCAATCAAAATATTACTCTATTTACTGTAACTGTTCAGCTTATCACTTCACTCAGGCAAAGTTTGGGAGAACAACTTGCACAAGTTAAGCAATGCTCCACCACCAACGTCGCTGTGTATTTTTAGCTTCTACAAAGCCATGGCTGCTGAAAACAAAGCAAAAAATCCTGCAAGTTTTGGCTTAGCCAAGCCTGGTCTGCTCAGTACAGCGAGATTTGGAGCCCACCTGGCTCCCAGACACCCTTGAACCCTGTGGGCACGCAGGGCCCAGAGCCAAGGCACAAGAGGTGTCTCACAGAACACCTGCCACACCAACCCCCAGAGCTGCACCTCACCACGCTTTGGGCTTTTGTTTTTCCATCCCTGTCATGCCTGTGTGCAGAACTGAGCATGGGTGGCTTTTTTTGGAGCTTACGTGGGAGACTCTGGACGAAATCTTCGTTTTTCTCTTCCCCCACACCCCCAGCAAGTGCAGTTACTACAAAGCTCATGACTGCTTTCTCCTGCTGGAGCTGCTCACGTTGGGTGGGTACTCACGGCAGCACAAACCTCATCTCCCATATGCCCATCCAGCACTTTGGCTACTTCACCATTTTGGGCTAGAAGGAGCAGGTGACTGGTTGAAAAACCTCCACATTCTGATTCTGTCTGCTTAGCAGCTCAAGCCAGCAGCACACAACCACTCAAATCCTTCAGAAATTGCAGGTTCCAACAACAGGAACACTTCTATGGACAATTTCTTGAAACACTCTGCCTTGGCAGAGAGATGTTGACTCAAACCAGGGAGGAGGCACATTCAGAATATTCTGTTTTCAGCACAGGATTTCATCCTGCAGGAATTGCAGATATTTGTGATAAAACCTGCAGATTTGGTGCTCAGGTGGTGACCTGGCAGTGCTGGATTGATGTTTGGGCTTCTCTCAGAGGGCTTTTCCCACCTTTAAAATTCTGTGTTGGAGATGGTGATTAAATTAATTGTACATTATACTCACCAGCAGCACTGAACCTGAACTTCCAGGCTGGAAAACCTAAAGATTTTCAATTATATTCCCCCCAAACATCAGCAGTGCCCAAGCAATTTTGCTAAATAATAAAGAAACCTCCCTGGAGGGTTTGGCCAGGAATTCAAACCCACACCTTCATCCCAGATGAAAAACAACCTGGAACAGGAACTGGGGGGCACAGACTGTGCTCCCTCCCTCAGGTGACACTACAGCAGACAGCACACTAAAATCTGAATTTAGCAGGTTCAGTATTTTCTGCATCCCTTGTCAACAGAAGGCTTTGAAAAAAACCTTCAGAACACGGAGAGGAAGTTGTCTCCAAAGGAAAAGGCAACAACACTGTTTTAGTGCAGCTCCCCAGTCACCACTGCAGTCGTTCTTGAAGCTGTAACTTCCAAAAAAAACCTAAGAAGAAACTCAGTTTTGTGCAAGCCTCATTTCATGTAAAGGAACAGCACATCCTTCAAGAGGGAAAAAAAACGACTTAAGGAGAGAAAATAAAAATAGAGAGGATTCATTTCACAGTAATACTGTGTATTTGCACAGAAAAATTCCACTTATTTTTGTGGAGGCAGTTCTTTGGGAGCTGGCAAGACGGAGCACTGATGAGAGCCTGGAGAAGTGCTGATCTCTCATCTGCTGCCAGCAGAAATCCATACATTACACGGAGTTTATATTGACACAAACTCATGCAGACAGGGCTGAAAGCAGCACTCCCAGAGAAACCCGAGGGGCATTTCCCACCTGGAAGTTTTTTAGCATCATTTGCAGATCCTGCCATTCCTAAAGCATCTTTCCTCAGAGCACCTGGAGCCAAGGCTGCAGGGAAGGAAGGGGTGATGGTGTTTCCCTGGGGAAGGAAACCAAGCCTGGCTCAGGATTGGGACATTACCAGGCTGGGATTCCTCACCCCAAAATTCCCCCTTGGCCACTGCAAGCACACAACAACTCTTTTGCTGATTATTTTTCTCTTTTTCCTGTCCCTGGCTCTGTTGTGGTTTAGGTTTATGGAATCAGCCTCCTCTGGCACTGTTGTGCATTACCTGCCAAACCACAGACTTGTCCTGTCTTCCAAATTCTGGTTTTAACCAAGATTAAATAAAACGATGAGATTTTGCATCTCTGCTTCACTCCAGTCTCAAAGTAGACACTCCAGGAGCCCTCAGACTGCAGATTTGTTTTTATCTCAACCCCCTACACACTGTAAAGACCTTTTCCTGCTCCTGTTTTCTAACATGAACTTCCAAACCTTCCACACAACATTCCTCAGTTAGGCTAAAGGAAGATGGGAACCATGTGGACTATGGGCTCATTAATAAATGCTAATAAATAATCAAGTGCACCTGAACCTCCTCTTGCTTATCTTCATTTCCAGCAGCCCTCAGGAGGGAAGCTGCTCTGTTCCATCCCTATTCCCGCTCCAAGAGGACATTCCCAGGACAAAATTCATGCCTAGCCAGCTCTGCCCTAATCCTGCCTCTGCTGCTTCTCCAAACAAAGCCAGAGGATGTGAATTCTGAATTTTCACCACCTGGATCAGCATCACCCCCAGCCCTTCCCCAGCACCCCTGGCCTTCCTCCTGATCACCAATTTCAGCACTGGATTGATTATGGGAGCTCAAAGGAGCAGACAGAGTTTTCTGGAGCTGAAATATAAACCCCATGTGCAGAAGCATTTCCTGTGCATTTAAACACTGTTTAGTGAGTCAGCCAAAATCATTCTGCAAGTGTCATCCATCTCCTGAAGGAAAAGCTCCAGCAGCCTAATCCCAGCACAGCTCTCCCAGGGACTGAGGGCTTCCTTTTCCAAGCAAAATGCCGTCAGAATAGAGAGCTCATGTGATTTATTCTAACTAAAAAAAGTGCAAAAAAAAATATTTCAAACTCTTATTTGGTCTCATCAAGTGGGGATGAGCGTTACAAATTTATATTGGATTTTCAGGCTTTACGATTCCATTTGTTGGCTGTCATTTGCTTCACAAATGAACAGAAGACTGAGATTTCTCTGATAATCTCTCCAAACAATTGTGGTGCCTATATTTATTATCAATATGCAGCCATGCAGGTCAAAGGGATTCACCAGCTGATTTCTCAACTGAACTTGTAGGGTGCATAACCCTTAAAATTGTCTCTACTACTTAAAATGGCTTTTCCTGCTCCATCAAAAAAAATTTTACTGACTGTAAAAAAACTTTCATTGACTACACAGAGCAAAAGCTCCTGTTTGAAGGATGTTCTCCCAAAGCTGTTTTCCCACAGGGACTCAGGTGGAGATCAGGAAAAAGCCCAGGAGAACTCCAGGAGCTGCACTCGGAGGGGGATGATGTGTTCATCACTTCCTACTTGAAATGCAAAGTAATGACACAAATTAAATTGGTTTTCCTTGTCTGAGTGATGCCTCTGTCTCTCCAAACTGCTGATTAAGAGATCCTCCTCTCATTTGCATGGAGCCCATCAACTTCCCAGACGTTATTGCAGCTGAACCTGCCAGGCTTTGGTGACACAAAGGGACAATTCTGACACAGCCACGCTTTGGGCTTGTGGCTTTTCCCTACCCACATGAAACATCTTCATTTCATTCTCCAGGTAGCAGAAGGGGATGGGGTGTACCAGCTCCTCTTAAGAAAACAACCACATTTCAGTCATCATCATCATAAACTGTAGGTTAATAATCCTAATTTTAATGAGGTGTCAGTGGTGCAGCTCTAAAGCTGTACAAGATCCAACTTCACTTGGGGAGCTGAGGCTGTGTGAGCACCCCAAGCTCATGCTCTGAGACAATCCCACCACAGCTCGATAAAAACTGATGGGATCTTCCAAAACTTCTGGATTTCTGCACTTTCTACTGGGCCAAAGCCTGTCTTTGGAGCAGAAGAGCCCAATGTCACATCCTGGCATGAGAGCTTCAGCAGAACTCAACCAGCACAACTCAACACCTGCCAGGGCAGGCAGGGCACCACCAGCTCCCCTTCATTCCTCATTCCCACCACTCCATTATATTAAATGTTTTCTTCCTGGAATTGCAGTGCCAGAAGCAAAAATTAGGAGTGATCAGAAATCTCTCAAATCACCTGCAACCAAATACAAAGCACCAAACAGCAAAGGTCACTGATAAAAAAACCAAATCAGGCACTGAGTAATGAATGTCTACACAACACATCATAATTAGCAGCCCTGAGAGTTCATTTCCCAGGTTTGACCATTGGTTTTTCAGCTGAGGTGACAATTCAGTGCTTATTTGCCAAGCTAAGGTGTGCACTCACAGCCCCCTGATTGCTGCAAACAAAGGCCTTAAATATTTACTGCTAATCAAACATTTCCAACTTTCAGCAGAATTATCTGCCAGCACTCAGCAGTGAGGTTTTTATGACCTTCTGTGGTGAGGAATCATCTTGTGTAGCGAGATGAAATGGATGCACGCCCACAGCCTCTCCTCGCTGGAGCTGCAGCTCCATCACCATTAAATTGTTTGTTTTGCTCCTTCTTAATTTGTTCCTTGTCCTTGCAAACTCGAAGACATTTCAGATCGCCCACATCCTCCCTCAGCACCATGTTCTCCAGAAAAACAAGGTCTACTGCCTTCCAAGCTGCTTTCTTTGAAGAATTGCTAAGAAGTTGCACAAGTGGGTCAGGCAGTGCAGAGACATGGGGAGGCTGCAGAGGGGTTTGAAGTTTCATGTGGCCACATCAGCCACAAAAATGACACCTGCAGGTGTTCACCCCCATTCTTTCATGTGGAAAAAGCAACAGGATGAGTAAGAGATGTAAGTCTGCGTTGCTCTGTTCCACCAGCATGGATCAAAGCTGGATGAGCAGAGATGTGACAACGAAAACACCAAAAAATGAAAATCAAAGCTTGAAACGCTGGAGAGAAAGTCCCAAAGATTTGCAGGCTCTCAGCATAACCTGGGGTTGTCTGGGGTGGAAGGCACGAGGCCAGTGAACCTGCTCACCCCAACAGTGCCTCAACACAAGCAGCATTTTCCTTTTTGAGTTTTATATTTTTTTTAACCCATCATCTCAGGGAACAACAGGGGTGGAGCTGAAGTTTCACTGATGTATTCTTGTTTATTAATGCCCTGACAACCAGCAGAGCCACAGGAACTCTGCTCCTGCTCTTTGGGTCCCACCAAGAGCCCTGGATACAGCCAGGAGAGGAAATGTCCCCCTGGAAAGGCAGTGGAGAGCCAAGAAAACCTCTACTCCAACTTGAGAAAAAGCTCTTATTTTAAAAAATTCTGAATTATAACTTAACAGGACTGTAGCATTACCAATTTTTAAGACAATTATTTAGCAACTCCTGGATGCCACTAAGGAAACCTGGAAAAAAGCCACTTCGGCATTAAGAGCCAGCTGGAAAAGGTGATAAAATCCAGGATTTTGAGAGCAGGAAAATCATACATGAACTACCAAAAATATCAATATTTTTCCCTTATTCAGCTGCTCGTAGCAGTGAGCACAAAGGAAAGCAAGTAAGTGTAATAAAATTGACATGGCATCAGCAAAAGCCTCCCAAAAACCTTCCCCAAAGCAGGAGAATGTCAATAGTGACTGGGGTACAATAAACCTCCCTTCCCTGCAAAAAGCATCCAGGATTCCTTGGGCACAGCAATTCCATCACTAATCAGCAATCCATGCTAGGAAATCTCTCTCAGTCAAATATTTCTTCCAGAGGATTCATAAAATACCCAAAAATATTGAAAAACTGGCAATAAAATATAACCTTTTCTAAGGTAAGTTCCTTCTGAATTATGGCTTATAAATGAAGTCATTGATACATCCAAAAATCTCATTATTTAGGAGAAACAGACAGAAACTAATGGTGAGTTCAAGCCCTACAAGGAGGAACAAACCCAAAAAGAAAGTTTTTTTCTGTTATTTTCACCAGTCCATCTGAAATAAACCATAAAGGTGGAAGATGGGACTGTCCCCCACGTGTGACAAGTGTAGGCAGCACATCAAGACCAAAAAAATCAATTTATTTAGCTTAGCACCATCTATTTAATGCACAAATCGCATAATTTTACAAAAAAAATCGACTAATCCTGAACAAGGAGTCTAAAATACTTTCAAAACCCTCACTAAAGCCAAGAGATTTTAATGAAGGCCATGTGTATTTATCACCCACAACCAACATACAGTTAATATTCATTTACAGTTAATATTTAGAGTATTAAATATTATAAACTGTAAAATCAGAGGAGCTTCAATTGCTCCCTTCAGATTTCTCCTACTTTAATTCATATTGTCCTCCTGAATTTCCACAGAAACACCACGAGGATTTTTTGTCCTGCAGGAAGTTCCCTCCCTTCAATTCCCACTCCTGAAGCAACATCTGCAAAAGAACCAGGGAGCATTTTCTCTGTATCTCAGAGTCAGTAGGTTATGAGTGGGGGAAGGAAAAAAAATCAAGAAAAATCTGGGTTGGAATGTAATCTGTCCACACTGAGAGGCACAGCAAGGCACCAGCCTGCACCCCAGTGATGCTGAGCCCTTTCCAGACCCAGCTCAGCTCCCAGCCCTGACATCTGTCAAAACAGACCAGGTCTCAAGCAGTCATTTATATGGGAAGCTTTTTTCCCCCCTCCTCTCCCTCCAGGAGTTCAATTATTGCAGCAGCATCATGAATAAGCAGGATTATTTTCAGGGGAAATGAGAGAAAAAGAAAGGGAACTATAATAAGCATAGTATTTGCCAAAATCCTTTTTTTTTTTTTTGTTTAATATATGTATAAATTACTCTTTTTCCCCTTCATTATGTTCCACAGCTGCAGAGGGATCAGGCCAACAATTTCCCCTTGGGTTTGGCCATGGGGCCAGAGATAATTTGGGTTCTGAAGGAGCCCAGGTGTGTTTGCACCCTCGGGGGCCACAGCAGCACCTACCCTGGGGCTAGAGCTGCTGCAGAGGGATCAGGCTGGGACATTCCTGGGGTTCTCCAGGCCCAGGAGTTGGACTTGAGGATCCTCAGGGTCCCTTCCACCTCAGGATTTCCACAATTCCAAGTTCTCAGATTGCTTTAGTAGCAACACCATTTAAAGCCATTTTAGAATCCCGGGATTTTGGGGTTTTCAGCTGCTCAGCTCTTTTCTGCTCCCAGTGCCTGGCACTCCTGCCTTGATCCTTTGGTACCCAGCGCTGAGACTCAACAATTTCAGTAGGAAGAACACAATAAGGGTGCCAGACTCTGCCCAGGCTCTCAGCAGCTTCGTTTTGCTGGGGTGATGCTCTCTGCAGCTTCCCTGAGATCACAGGGAAGGAGCAGGGCTGGGAATCGCACACAGACTTGTTTGAGGATCACAAAAAACCCCTCAAGAGCAGCCAAAATCCTGCTCGTGAAGGTCAGAATGGGGAACTTGGCAACTGAGATGCAATAATGAGAATAAAAGACTCAAGCAAGCCCGTTGTGTGGGCAGCAGCTCCTCCAGGAGAAACCTGAGCACAGGAACACACAATGGGCTGGGCTGGGAGGGACCTTCAGGACCAGCTCATTCCACCCCCCTGCCATGGGTCAGGGGTCCCAGAGTCCCATCCTGATCCCACTGATATCCAGGGGATCCAAGCTGGCTGTAGAAATCCCCTTACAGAGCTGGCAAAACATTGGGATCTCAAAAGAAAGGAAACCAATTTAAAAAAAATCCAAATTAAAACAACCAAACTTCAAAGGTACATCTGTTTTAGCACAAAGTTGCAATTCATTTCTTACTAAGAAATAGGAATTTTGCTGTTCAAGGGATCTACAGAAAGTATAACCTTATCCAAGAATGCATTTAAGCAAATAAGTTGTTTAATAAAGCAATGAGGGCTCCGTGAGATGGTATAAATCTATTTTTTACATTTCACAAGTATAAATATATTGTGTGTATCTTTATAAATATCCCACATGAAACAAGCTGAGACATTCAGCTCCATCAAGACAAACACTCAGACACTGGAAACTTTCAAAAATTGAATTTTTTTTTTCCCATTTGTGCCTTTTATCTTTTAAATAACATATTTAACTGAAACCTGGTGTCAATTGACACTTAGAGGTAAAGCAGAAAGTCATCCAACAGTTTTGTTACATCTAAGTAAATAAGACTGGCTTTAGGTCTGAAGTCTCTATTACTGTAAACAAGCTGGCTAAAAAGTGTTCAAGAGAAAAAAAAACAAACAGGGGAGCTCAATATATTTCTACAAATGTCTTAAGGAGAATGAAGATTGATAAAAGTTTTGATTTTTACAAGTGTTCTTGCTTTTCCTGAAAAGTTGCGTTTGGTTTTTCCTCTTCAACACTAGAAAGTTAGAGGATTTGGCAAGAAAACCCTTTTTTTTTTTTTTTTCCCCCCCTAGGGTTTTGGGGTCTTTTAGCTAGTTCTACTAAAAAATACATTTAATTTAAAATCCCCAACAGTGTCAAATCTGTTTTATCTTTTAGTTCTACTTGAACCTCCTGCTCAAAGGTGCCTGGAACAGCAGGGCTCCTGCCAGGACCCAGCTGCAGCCAAGTGCAGCAGATCCACCACCCCCTCCTGAAAGAGTTAAACCCAAACATCCCCATCTCCAAAGGCATCACTCTATCAATATGCTGAATTATTTAGCAGGCAGCTGTTTGACTTGGCGTTTTCACACAGGTCATAAACTCCCCAGTCCCCAGGAAGCTCAGCCTGAGCCAGCACTCCCTGGGATGAGGCTGCTCAGGGATCCAGCCACACACGGGCTCTGCTTGGAGCCAGAGCCACCAGCCTCGATTTGTGACCATTTTGTGCCTGTTCTGATGAGCAAACCCCAAATTTTCCCCCCAGACTATTCACACATCTGTGTAAAAGCACTGGTAACTCGAATTTGATCACTTCTGCACCATGTTAAGGATGTTGCTCAATCCCCAAAGGCAGAGCAGCTCATGATTTAGGTTGGGCCATCTCCAAGTAGGAGGGTGAGGGGGTTCTTTGGGGAAAAGCTCCTGGCTCATCCTCCCCAGAGCTCTGAGCAATGGACCCAGTCACAGGGAAATGGCCCCAGTGTCTAAAAGAAGATGCTATATAAGAAAGATAAACTGCTCCTTTTTCTTTTTGGTGTTTTCATAGGCTTAACAAAATGAGGAGAAATATAAAAATATGAATACATAAATATATGGAATAGAATGGAAGGAATTAACCAGTAAATGCCACAGAAGGGAGATACAGGAACAATACACAAAGCAAAAGCTCCAGTGAAAAACATTAAAAACTGCATAGCATGGGGTAAATCTTCTCTGTGTACAGCTTCTACAGCCCAGCAATGGAAAACACCTCATTGTGCTCCTGTAGTTTGATCAGAGTTAGCCAAAACGTCCTCCAAGGTTCTGACCAGCTTTACAACTCAGCTGACCACCATGGGCTGCTCATGATTTGCAAATAAATCCTGAAGCAGTTCCCACTTACCAGACCCAGCTCCAAGATGGTTCTCAACACAAAATAATCCTTTTTATTTCCAACCACAAGAAAACCAGTAGATATCAGAGACACCTTTCTGGGGCCAGCAGCACACAAAGATGTCCCACAGGAGCCTCATTTTCAAGAAACCAAAGTATTTTCTACATAATAACATCAGTTTTACCAAGGGAAGTAAAGCATGGGAGGTATCAGGGTAAGGAAAATAAAGTTCTGTGAAACAGAGCTCACCAGAGGCACAAATAAACACAGAGCCTGCCCCTCTGAACAATTACCCAGCCCTAATCCTCAGAAAGATGCTCCCTTCAAGCAAAACTCTCACTCCACCACCTTCCTCAACTCCCTGAAGCCCCCCAGCACCTTCTGAAAGCTCCCCCTGACTCACCAAGGCAGGGACACATCCTGGAAACTCTTTCTACTCCACCCCAGGGCTCAGCCCAGCAGAGTTTGGGGTTCTCCACCAGCACCTTCTATAAGGAGCTCGTGCAGCCCCAGCTCCTCCCCTGCCCCAGGTGGGTGTCAGCCTCCCCATCAACACCCCACAGCACCTGGCTGGGAATGCTGGGACAGGGAAATGCTCCACGAGGGAGGAAACGAGTGGAAATGTGGCTCTGGTTCCCACTGGTGGCTCGGGTGGGACAGGAGAGCTCCCAGAGCTGCTCCCTCAGCTCCAAGGAGATGGCATCACAAATCTGCACAAACCTGGCAGTGCCATGCCTGGGGCTCTTCTGCTGAATGCAGGAGCAGCAATGAGCAGTGAAAATCTCCTGTTAGATCAGAGAGGAAATCCTCTTAAACTCGGAGGTCTCAGCTGAAGCAAAGCAAAGCCCATCTTAACCCAGACCCCAGCCCAACAGGAGACAGGGACTATCCCATGAGAGCTCCTTGGTGCTACTCAGAATCCCAAATATCCTCCCAGATCTTCCCATTAGAGAGCCCCAAATGCCAATGAAGTGGCCTTGAGCAAGCAGTAGCATGGGGCATCTCCTTTCTCTGATGCCTTTTTCTGGGGCTACTTAAAACAGAGGCTAAACAAAATTAAGGGAATAAAAAGCTGTTCTATTTATTGAAGGGCCTGCAGGTACATTTAGGGCAGACAAAGCCCCCCAGAGGCTACACCCAAAAGTGGATGACGGGTCACAGGTTTTCACACTTTTTATAAGTTTGTTCCATTTGCATATTGGGGGTTAATTTTCCAATTACAGCTTCAGGTAATGAAGTCATTGACCCCAAGTTTGCTCCCCGCAACTCACTTTTGTTCCCATCTCTGGGGCCTGAGGCAGTGAGGTGTCCTTGATTGCCAGGCCTGGAGAGGAATTGTTGTGTCTGCCCAAAATGGGAAAGCAGCAGCTCCCACTGTGTGAGGAGTTTGGAGTTACAAACTAAAGAGCTGCAGGGTTACAAATAGATGGGAAATAGAAAAGCTGAAATCCTGAGGCATCATCTCCATCCCAGCCCTTCCCAGTGAGGACAGAACCCCTCAGCTGGAAATCAGAGGTCCTCTGCAATGCTAGCACAAAAACCACCAGATTTCTTTACCAGGACAAGCAGATGTGGCTGTGAAGTGGAGCCTAAGAGGGTGATGGAGGGCTGAGGATGGCAGCAAGGGGAATAAAAACATCATCACTAGTGCTGGACATGAAAGCCCCCATTGCCCTTGATGGCATTCATAAAGCACACCCCGAGCAGGAATTACTCTAATGGGCTCATATTTTGTGCTACACGGGGAGCGTTCATCCATGCCAGGCACGGAGGTCACCGGCTCACTGGGACTTATCCTCCACACACCCAGCCCTGTGACAAATCCCCTTTTTAAAGAAGGGTATGACTGGGAGGCAGAGGAAATGTTCTAAAATGGAAAAGGAAAGTTAAGCAAACCCAACCCAAGCAGTCCCAGCTTTGCCCAGACAACAATTCTGGCCAGACAAAATGTGTTTGTTAGACACACCCGAAAGGAGGAAAAGTCAAAAGATTCGCTCTCAAAAGACTGCAATTATTTTAACTACATATAAATGTACCCCTTTCTTTGCTATAAATAACCCTCTGCAATTACGTGCTAATTACTCAAATCACAGCGTAAATAGAGCACTGCGCAAAGATAATCAGATAGTTCTTTGTACAATGTAAATTAATTGATAGCGGGCTAGGTTTACAATTGCAAATTAGAGCGATTACACTTGGACTGCTCTATTGGCCAGGAGTTAATCCCTGAGTTTCCCTCCATCACTGGAGTAAAATGCTGTGTTACAGGTGGCACTGGGTGACTGTGGCATTCACATTCCCTGAACATGATTTCTTCACCCGGGGTTTTTCTCCTGGGAAGCTGAGAGGCCTCAGAGAAAAGGAAAACAATTCTTATCTCATTTGCTTCTCCTGTGTTGTGCTCATGTGGAATGTGTTTGGAGATTGTTTACCCACAGGTGATTGTTTCATTGGATTCTGCTGTGAGTTGTTTTGACTCATTGGCCAATTGAGGCCAAGCTGTGTCAGGACTCTGGAACGAGTCAGGAGTTTTCATTATTATCTTTTTAGCATTCAGTAAGTATCTTTTCTGTATTCTTTAGTATAGTATAGTATAGTATTCTTTAATATAATATAGTATAATAAAGTAATAAATTAGCCTTCTGAGAACATGGAGTCAGATGCATCATTCTCTCCCCTCGTCAGGGTTGCCTGAATTTACAATAGGTGACAGAGGCGGGCAGGACGTGACAGTGCTCTGAGTCAGCATCACTTTGCTGTGATTCCCAACATAATTATCCTCTCATTCCCATCCTGAAGCACTCTCCCCTCTGCTGGCAATAGGACCTGGAGTTCTGATTAGCTCTGGAGAGGGGAATTTCCACACCCTTCTGTCCACTGGCGCTCCTGATTCCCTCTCCTGGAGCTCCGTCCGCGGCCCCATTTTCCGGCACTCGTGCGGTGTATAAACTCGGCTATAAACACAAATTGTCTGCAATTTTACGCCTTCCAAATCCCAGGATTTTTTCATTATTTCGCCAACACGCAGAAGGCAAATCTACCATCTATTCATAACATAACAGCAGTGGGTGGCTTGGCTGATTGCTGGGATGTGTTTGTCCTTTCCTTAGAGGTTGTGCGTGCCTGGGGGGGTTTGTGTTATCCCAGAGCTCATCCCTGGCTGCTGCTGGAATAAAAGGATGTCTGCAGTGGCTGGTTGCTGATTTTCTATTGACTCCTCTTGGAGGCTGAAGGTGTTTCTCATTACTTTCTGATAATACAGCGAGGACAGCAATTTAGCAGTGCTGACCTTGTAATGATGTTTATTTCTTCTCGCATTGAGGATGGGTTTTATTACTCATTCTGGGGCTCTTGGGCTGATTTGGGATGATGACGTGGAACAGTTCCTAGGCTCAGCTTTGTGGTCACTAATCGTGATTCAAAGCCTGGTTTTAGCACTTGGTTTTAGCCCTGCTGTCACCACTGATTATTTCCAGAGGAAATTAGAGAAAAAGAACGGGAAATATAATAAGCATAGGATTTGCCAAAATCCCTTCCTTTATTTTTGTTTAATATATGTATAAATTACTCTTTTTTTCGGCTTAAATGCACCTGAACCTAAAAGCCAAAACTCCAGCAAATGAATTAACACTAAATTAACACCAAATTAGGCAGTTATGTGGCAGTACAATGCAGGAAGAGAGCAGCAACCTGTCCTTTCATATAATCTCTCAGAACATCATGGCCAACCTCAAGCATTTATAACATAAATCTGCAAGACTTCAGGGTTTTTTTTTTCTTTCTGCTTTATGACCCTTTTTTTTTCATTCTATAATTAAACTTTTCAAACTTTATCCTGCAAATGGCAAGAAATGTAGTCTAAGTGGAAGGAGAAAGGACACCATGCTGTGGCTACAGAAATAATGAATTCCTCCTAGGGTTGTAAAGACATGTACTGATTAAAACTACAACTGCACCATGCAAAAAGAGGCAATTTGGTAGCCTAAATGGCTAATTTTTTATTATTTCCTTGATAAAGGTATAAATGGTGCCAGAAGGGTTATTAGAAACTGAGGTCTTAATTGTTTCTGAGGTTTTAACACCCCACAATGACACACAAATGCTTCACAGATGTGAAACATGAATAGCTCCAAAAGAAAGTGCTCAAAGACTGGACAACCTTGAGGAATCTCTCTCTCAAGCAGCCCTGAATGCATCCCTACATGAGATCTTGAGGATTTTCAGGGTGTTCAGAGAGTGAATTTCAAGCAGAATGGTAATTTTATGAGTATTTTTTTCCTGCTGGGAGCCACAATGATGCAGGATTATCGTGGGCTCACATAACATGCCATTTTGGCAGGAGTGAAGTTGTTATTTCAAACTTATAACCGTATTACTCTTTTTTTTTTTTTTTCAGTAATTTATAAATCCAAACCAAATGCTCCAATAGCTCTAAAAATCTTTTCTGGCATGTGAATGCTTTTCCCTGTGAATTTATGTCACTTATGTACCATTTATGTACCATTTATGTGTTTTTCCCTGTGTATTCCCTGTGCTTTACCACCACGCTCCTCCCAGCCAAAGCCTGGGCGATCTTCACAGAATATCCTGAGCTGGAAGGGTCATGAAAGGTGCACAGGTCAGGCTGGGTCTTGATGCTGCAGAGAACTGAACTGAGATTAAATTCAAACTCTAAACTAATCTAGACCTAACCCAGCAGAGAGAGAGAGAGGTCACAGACACGGCAGTGAGAGTCTCCCTTCATGACCACAGGGAAGGGGGGAGTTGAGGAACCCCCCCCAATGAGAGGCACATCAGCTCACCTGGAGCTTCAGTTTTGCTCCATGTGGGAAGAGAAGGATCACAAGAAAAGGTTTTATTTCCTTGAGGTGAAGGCTGCCCTAGAACAGAGGCTGGACAGAGTTCCAGAATAAAGCAGGGATTTATTCCAAGGATCTCCTCCATGGATCCACTTTGGGCAGCACAAGAGCCCAGCCAGGGCTGCACCCAAGATGAACCAAAATGGTCCCAAAATGCACGAGCGCTCCCGGGGTCTCTCCCTGTGATCAGCTCTGCTCCATGTGCAGATTGCAGTTCATTGGCCAATTCCAGCTTTAGCCCATGCACTCCCATCCTGCTTGTTTTTCTCTCTCCAGCCCACGCTGTTTGTGCTCTTGGGCTGAGATTTGGATCATTTGTCCTTGGTCCCCAGCTAGAGCAGGAATTGTTTTGTCTCCCTGCTCTGTGCAGAGAGCTCACCATCCCCTGATGTGAAGCTCAGAACTGCACACTAAAGCAGCACAGAATCTGAAAATATAAAAGCTGAAACCTGAGATATCAGAGGGATCAGCTGGAAGATGAGGGCCAGGGCTTGGAGCACCCTGGGACAGTGGAAGGTGTCCCTGCCCATGGCAGGAGTGGCACTAGAGGGGTTTTAAGGTCCCTTCCAACCCAGACACTGCAGACCTACAGTGCTGTCCTTGTGCAGTTTGTTAAACCCAGGGGGGAACCCGAGTGCAGAAGACAGGGCCACTCAACTGGAAATCTCTATTAATATTACATTTTTTGCTTACAAAATACAACACGATCGTGTCTGAGACCTGCAGGTCACGCAGCTAGCTGGGCTGTGTCACCTGGGGGTTAAACACGTGTGATTAGCCATGGCTCGTTAGGAGCATGACTGCACTAATTGATGGAAGGCTCCCGCTGCACCCCAGTGACATTATTATTGCTGGGATTAAGCAAAGGTCCCTGCAGAGCAGTGACAGCAGCGCTTCAGGAGGCTCTCAGATCTCCCACAGCCCGTCCCCAACACACTGAGGTGTTCCACACAGCAGCCACCACCCTGCACCCCCTGCCAGGTGACAGAGGGGACCCTGCCACCCATCCCAGGGACAGGGCACAGTGACTGGGGAGAGCTGAGTGCTGGCAGTGACTGGGGCTGCTGGCACAGCATGGCAGCACCCCCCTGGGACAGGGGACAGGAGCTCTGGGATGGGGGACAGGAGCTCTGGGACAGGGGACATGAGCTCTGGGATGGGGGACAGGAGAGCTGGGATGGGGGACAGGAGCTCTGGGATGGGGGACAGGAGCACTGGGATGGGGGACACCAGCTCTGGGACAGCTCTGGGACAGGGCACATGAGCTCTGGGATGGGGGACAGGAGCTCTGGGATGGGGGACACCAGCTCTGGGACAGGGGACATGGACAGCTCTGGGATAGGGGACACCAGCTCTAGGACATGGGATAGGGGACACCAGCTCTGGGACAGGGGACAGGAGCTCTGGGATGGGGGACAGGAGCACTGGGATGGGGGACACCAGCTCTGGGACAGCTCTGGGACAGGGCACATGAGCTCTGGGATGGGGGACAGGAGCTCTGGGACGGGGGACAGGAGCTCTGGGATGGGGGACAGGAGCGCTGGGATGGGGGACACCAGCTCTGGGACAGGGGACAGCTCTGGGACAGGGGACATGATCTCTGGGACAGGGAGCACACTGGCTCCCAGCTCCCTGTTCATTTGGGACACCCTGATGTCACACAGGGGAGTGAGCTGCGTGCCCACGTGTCCCTGTGCTGGCACTGGCACAAGGACAGGGGACACAGGAAGCATCCAAACAGCTCCTTCCAGCAAGGCCAGCTGGGAACCAGGTGCTGATTTTCAGTTTGCAAATTATGAGCGTGAGAATATAAAGGCTCCCTTACAAAAGGGAGAGAGAGAGAGAAACAGAGCACATCTTCCTCATTCTTCAGCTCTATTATACCTCTCTGTAGGAGGTGAAAACTGGCAATTACTCTGGGAGATGCACAGGTAGGAAGATAGAACATAAATCAAAATAAAAAGAATCTGAATGCATTCTCCAGTTATTCAATGGATATTTATTCAGCCAGGTTGCTTGGGAAGGCCTGGAACAGCACGTTAGGAGACGTTTCTGGGATCTGCCTGGCGTTACTTGGCAATCAGAAGAAAGGAGATGAAGAGAAGCGATGATCCTACAGGCAGCACACAATCCAAACAAAGGCATTTGGAGAGGGAAAGGTTGGCACAGGTCATGTCGACAAAAATAATATTTCTATGAGGTGTAAGTGGTTCGTAATAAACACACGGATGAATTTTGGAGCACTTAAAGCAATTTTATCCCTGTACTCCATGGGGATTTCATGGGAACAGAAGACAGCATTCACGTGGAGAACACATCATTTTAAAGATTATTCTTGCTTCAGAACCCCCAGACCTTTGGATACCTGAAGGTCAGAATTCAGACGAACTCCCTGAAATTCATATTCATCAGGAAGAAACAAAGTAAGTCCTGGGAAGCCCATTAAAAAAATATAACGTGCTTTTTTGCTCAGGAATGACTGTGAAATTGGGTGTCATGTATCTGACTTAATGCTCTAATGGTAGGACTGGAACACTGGGGGAGGATTTACAGGAAATATCTGCTCCTTATCTGATCAGAGAAGGAAACCAAAGTCTCACAGCCTGACACTCCAAGGTGGCTTTGCTGTCAACTTAAACCTCCAAAATTAACTATTTATCACTGGATTAAAACCCAGCTCAGATCAGTCACATTGCCCAAGCTCAAAGACTCTCAGACCCCAAAAGAATAGACCAAAAAAACCCACAAAAGCAGGCAGGAAAATACAGAGGCACACAAAAAATGAGGTGACCTGAGCAAGAAATCCAGCACCAGCCCTCAGGCTGGAAATGGTGACAAACCTGCTCCAGGGCTGCTGCTACCAGAGCAAAACACCTCCAAGAACAATTTCTGTGTAAGAAATGATTCAGGAGACTGCCAGCTATCAAGAAATCATTTGGGAAAAAAAAAAAAAAAA
>VYZP01056561.1:0-105930 GCA_013400635.1 Hypocryptadius cinnamomeus
CTCCATCCCACTAGCCAAATCTTGCACAGTGAGAACTCCTCTGAGATGTGGGAGGGAACTGGAGTTTTATCTTACAGACCGTGGAAGTGATGGCCCTTCAGAAATGAATACAGTTGTGTGAAAAGAGCCTTGTGTCTCTGTTTTGCAGGGTCCCCAAGGACCACAGGGGCCACCCGGGCCTTTGGGAGAAATGGGACACAAGGTAGGTCTGACCTTTGTTGGTGTTTGCTTTCCGCTTCCATCAGGAGTGCAGGACCGAGGGAGGAGTGAACGTGCAGGGGAACTTCCCTCCACACCTTGCAGTGTGGAACGAGCAGGAAGGATTTCCCTGAAGTCTGACAGTCAGCTTCCAAAACAAACAGTGGAAATCAGAAATTTGAGCACCCTTTCCATCACAGGCCACAGACACCCAGCTGCTGGAAGTGCAGACCCCTCTCCTCAACAGGAGATACGTTTCAAAGGTGACCACGGCAGGGACCAACTTTTTGCACCAAGATGCAGAGTCAGGGAGCCAATACAAGCACAATTCAGACTGAGCACCAGTCTTTCCCTCTCCCTGATGCTGTTGCTGACACACACAGGTTTGCCAGCCCGCCCAGATGGCCAAGGCAGCCCCAGCAGAGGCCAAGGCAGCCAGTGCAGGAAGCTCAGAGACGCCTTTGCTGCTGACGGTGCTGCTGGGCTGTGGTTGCCATGAAGCAGTGACACAAACACACCAAAACCGACCAGCAGCTGCCAAACACTGCCCCAATGAAGTGCAGGGGATGCCTCCATGGTTTCCCCCAAGTCCTCTACACTTTTGGCTTTATTTCACTCCTCTTAAAATAATACAGTCTTGGCTCTATCACGTGTGCCAGTGCCCCTTGCATAGCTCCTTTCTGTAGGTCCTGAGCTGTAACACAGACATGAAGGTGGCTTTGAATGCAATCTATGCAAAGTGTGTGAGTCATGAAAGTTTCCATTCTCATGGCTGCTGGACTAGATGGAGCGAGCTCTCAGCATGGTAAACCACACTGGGGAGCTGGAAAGCTGCTACTGAGCCACTCTGGATGCTGCCAACCAAGAAAGTACAGACCTTCATTCAAATCTGTAACTCTTCCAGGAGCCTTTCTCTGCACTGGCACCTCTGGAGAAACCAAAGCAGGATTTTTGCTTTCATTGGAGCTTGAATTTTCTCATTGCGTGACATGAGCATTTGTTCACAAACCCAACACACACCCTGCTCCCTCCTCTGCTTGAATCCATTTCAGCAAGCCAGGAACTGGCTTTATTCCCTGGGTAGCTCCCTTGACTATGTGCTCTTTTTTCCTTTATTCCCAACTGTAAAGAGAAGGGAGATTGTTGTCTGGAATGCAAATATCATAAGTAAATAAACCACTCAAATCCTTTAAAGAGAAGCTTTACTGTCCCATCTTTGGGCTTGTTTTACAGACTCTCATTCCCCACGCTTCTCAGAGGTAGGAGCAAATGTACAAAGATGAAAGCTCCCAATAGATCTTGGTACTAAAGATAGTGAATGACTGTGACCCCACTGTCAGGGGCTGCACATGGAGCTGGACTGAGTGAGAACAGTTTGCAAGGTCATTCTCACATCTTCCATCTTTCTATCTTAATTCCCATCTTTTTCCAGATCATGCACTCATTTTGGGGTCTCTGAGGGATGCCAAACCCCTCTACCAGAGTCTGTGCTCACACGAGAGCGAGGAACTTTCTCTCAGCCAGTCCAGCCTGGGCTGTGGATTTCTGGTCTGAGCCTTGGCCTTTGGATATTTGCTGGCCCTGTACAGCCAGAGACAGCTGGCTGATGGATGTCAAGGCTAATCTGGCCAAAATTTGTGCTGCAGGGCTCAGTGTTACCTTGCTGCCCTCAGCTCCCTTTAGCTGGCAGCACCATTGTGCCCCTGCCTCTTTGGGAATGGGGGCAAAGGCTCAGCTGGAAGATGTGGGGCAGCTTCCCCTCATCAGAAGGAGCCTGTTGGTGCAGAGGATGTGCTCACACAGGTGGGAATGGAGAGGTGGGGCTGCAGGGAGCAAGAGCAAGAGCACAGCCAAACATTTCTGTTACCCACTGTACCAGCCCAGCCTGCTGGACCCTGGCAAAAAGCTTCCAAGTCTAAATCTGGACTTTTCCCTTCCATCCCAGCTGCTTCCAGTGCTGCTCCCTGGTGGGGTTACTAACCTTAGAAAGCAGAGGGGTTGGAAGGAGCAGAGAAAGGTGCTTGGCAGAGGAGGCTGGGGAGAGGGGAGGTGTGAGAGCTGATCAGAGCCCTCCCAGAGCCCAGGCACTCAGGAGGGGCCTCTTTGATGCTGTGGACCCCGAGCCAGCTCCAGGGAGGTAATTGCATTGCAACCAGGGCTTGGCTGTCCCAGGAGAGCTCTGCTAAAGGAGTTATGTCTTTGATCTTGCTTTCTGCTTTGTTACAATGGGTTTTTTCATTATCTTGTTGGGTTTGTTTTTTTCCCAGGGACCGCCAGGCTCAATGGGACAACCTGGTCTTGCAGGTGAACCTGGCATGAAGGTAAGAAAAACCCTGAGTTTCTCTGTCAGACTGGGGAGGTAAATGGTTCCTGAAGCACTGAGTGACATTGCAGGTTTACCCTCCAGCAGCCCAAGCAGATAGTGCATTCAATAAAAGATAAAGTTTAAAAAACTTAAAACTGGGTTAATTTTAGCCATTTTTACAAATTTCTGAGCCCCATCCTGAGGGAGAGGCTGTCAGTGCTGGGGAGAAGCCCCATCCCAGGGATCTTGTGCCTCAAGAGCTCTGAAGAGCCTTGGAAATGAAGCTCAACTCTTTGCAGATCCAAAATCTCAATGGAGAGAGGAGTTCTTGAGACTCAGAGATCCAGGCAGCTTCTAATTCAAAACCAGAAGAGTCTCAGGAAGGTCTCAGACCTAAAAATACCCTCAGACAAGGTCCTGCCACAGTTTCCAAGGCTCAGCTCTCTGGGGACTGAACTCCTCTGATGGTTAAGGGGGAAGGGTGCCCTGCTGCAGACCATGAATGCACCTTCTTGTCCACATAAAAGCCATCTCTTTGTTTGAGTAAAATCCCAATGCTGGGCAGCTCAGAGGGGGTTTTATTTAATCCTAACCCACTTGGTCTGAACGTTTGCTCTTGTGAGCAGAGCTTTTGAACAAACTCTATGTGGGGATTAAATGCAATTTCCTCTGTGCTGCTCTTCACTCCACACCCCACCCCATCCTTTGCCATGTTTTCCTTGGCAAATCTTCTGACACTTCACTGGAGCTACCGTGCCTTTGGCATCCTGATACTGCAGGAGTGTTTCAGCTCCAGTGCTCCTGGCTGGCCCTCCTTGGAGCAGCACATGATGATTTGCACAGACACCCCTTGACCTGCTGGCCTTGCTGGGAAGCTGTGGAGTGAGAGTCCTGTCCTGCTCCCTCTCCATGCTGGAAGGAGCTGGACCAAGACTGGTCTGTGTAGAGCAGTTTGCTGTGGGATGAGGTTTATGGATCTCTCAAACCTTTTTCCCTTGAATGCTCTGCATTTCCTGAGCTCTCTTCCATGCAGAGCAGGTTGCTTGGATGGGCACACCTGGGAGGGAGCTGCCCTATGGCCGTCCTACCCCCAGTGCCACGTTGGCAAGATCCATTTGCTTGCCAGCTCCTTCTGTTCACTCATTTAACTGCTATCAAAGATTCAGGTTCTTCTGGAACTGGGCTGAAAAGAGCTGTTGGGTTTTTTTTCTCCCTCACTGTGGTCATGTCTGCCACCACACCACACTGCACCCACCCTGCTGCTTGTCTGTGAAGGACCATGCCAGGGAATTCCTTCTGGATCTGCAGCTTCAGGCAGCTCAGACCCTCTGTGATCCCTGTCCTGTCCATCTTTGCATCATTGCAACAGAGCCTGTGAGATGTGTCCTTCTTTGCTTCCCTGCTGGGCCTTTGAACCCCCTTTGAAAACTCAGCTGAAGGTGTTTGTGTGGGAGAAGGAAGGAAGTAGACAAAATGAGGAGTGCGATGGGAAGTACTCCACGCTCCCTCAGTGTCAGTAACCAGCTTGTCTCCCTGTCTGTGCTTCCTTCCTTTTAGGGTGATCCTGGCCAGCTAGGAATCCCTGGAGAGCAAGGCCTCGTTGGCCAAAGAGTGAGTATGGCCACCTTCTGTGCCTCATCAGTTCCCCAGAGGTTCTGTCCTTGCTGTCCCACAGCCTGGACAGGCTGACCCTGTCCTCTGCATCGCGTAACCCTCCCAGCCCCCGTTCCCTCTGCGGGTGGGGGAAGCACCTTCCCCACAGAGCCCATCAGCCCGAGCCCAGCAGTGTCTGGGAGCCTCTCAGATGCCCCAGGGACAGTGAGTGTGAAAGGGGCAGTGTGGGAGCAGAGGTGGGAACAGAGCCCTCCTGTCTGCCAGGGCTGTGTCCGTGCAGCGCCGGGCACGCTGGAGCAGCAGGGAAACACTGCACACACTGTGTGGGCATGGCAGGGGGGATGAATGCATGGATTGAGGCTGCCAGGGGCTGTGTCCCTTCCCAGGACTGAGGTCAGTTGTTGGAGCAGGATGAGGAAGGCCCAGGTTAAGTGAATTCAGACTGAGCTCCTTTTCCCATAGGGAAGGAGGGCTTCCCACAGCAGGTCCGTGGAGGAGAAACTGTGGCTCAGAATAGAGCAGGAGGCTGAATTCCTGCTCTTGCTGCAGGAAGAGCTTGTTCAGCATTAGGGTATGAGACAGGACATGTGTCAGAGTGCAGGGCTGGGCTCCCATCACTGCAGGCTGGCTGCTGCTGTGAGCCAGCTGCAGGAAGCTCAGGGAAAAGCACATTTAGGCACAGCTTTATGGTGTTTGCTTCTGTCCACAGGGAGAACCCGGGCTGGAAGGGGACAGCGGGCAGCTCGGGCCAGATGGGATCAAGGTAAGCCTCACTCGATGGAGTTCCAGCTCTCACACACATCTCTGTGCACTCAGGTCCCTGTGATTCCCAGAGCCAGGATGAGGCTGAGGGGATTATTGGGTCCTCTGTGGAATAAACCTCTGCCCTGCAATCTCTAAGGGCCTTTTTCTGCAAGCACACATAACAAACCCCTCCTGTTTCACTCCTCTACCCACGTTTTTTGGCATCTGATCACATCTCCAAAAAGGTCAAGTTCTTCAAAATCTGGTTTCCAACAATTTGTCTGTTTTATTTGAGTCTTTACAGATCAAATTTCCAACTAATCAGGAATTCCTGGGCCTGGCAAGGGAAATCAAGAATTGTCCATCACTCTCCCTTGCACCACTGACCAGAGCAATGTTAGAGAGTAAAGAAACCAGATCCCCTTCCCTTGGCAGAGCCCCAGGATCTCACTCAGGGTTTGCTCTGTCTCTCACTGCTGGGAGTTTGCTACCTTGCCCTTGGAACAGGGCTCTGATTCCTGTCCCTGCACAGCCTGCCTTTCCAAACAGGCCAACAATTTTGTTCCATGGAAAAAAAGAGCAGCCCATCCCACAACAATGCAGTTTATTGCTTCTTTCTAGTTAAACTATTTGCCATGTGTCTCTACTTCTGCTTATCTCTGAATGTTGGACCAAAAATCTCTTCCTTAAGGACAATCAAGGCTTCTGTATTCTCTTGCACTGCTGGCTGTGCCCAGGAGCTCTTGAACCAAACCAGCTCTTTCCACCCCAAATGTGTCTCTGGACACTGAACCAGATGTGTCTGTGCTCTTTAACCAGATGGGATCTTGCTGGGCTCTCCCAACACAGGTGCAAGAGGAAAATGGTTCAGTTCAAGGCTGCTTGGCTGCACATGTTGCTCTCAGTAGAAAACTTTTATCATTGTCTCCATATAATTTTGAGTGGTAGTACTGAATAATACAAAATATTTACAATATTGTATTTATTTTGATAAAAGAAAAGCAGCTATAAATTTACTTCTTACACTTCCATGATTCTTTTCTGGTCTGCACTCCAGTTGGTTGATCTTGCCAAATACTGAAATTTTATTATCTGCCAGATTTTTTCATAAATTTCAATGACAGGTTTCACCAGGGGGGCTTTAAGTGGGTATTGGGAAAATTTCTTCACTGAAAGGGTGGCCAGGCATTATAACAGGAAGTGGTGGAGTCACTATCCCTACAAGTGACATCTGGGGACATGGTTTAGTGGTGGTCTTGTCAGTGCTGGGTTGAAGTTTGGATTAATTCATCTTAAACATCTTTTCCAACCCAAATGATTCTTTGATTCTGTGATTCTGTAATTGTCAGAGCAGTAATTTGACAGCATACCCACTGCTCAGGCCATGGATCCTTTACAGGGCACAGTGACACAGTTTCACAGAGTGTTTATTGGAGCCCTGGGCTGATTTCTGTTTGGCAGCAGGAGCTGAGCAGCTGCTCCAGACAAACCCGTCCTATTAAAAGTCTTTCAGCATCCCAAGCTCAGGGCTTCTGGATGAGGCAAGGGAGACTTTCAAGTCTTGTCTGCCTGTCTCATTCATGTGGGAGGTTCAGGAGAAGCAAAGGGGTTCAGGTTACTCTGTGTAATGGGGGAGTTCCTTCTCCTTCAGCCAAGAGATTATAAAGAAAAGAAACCTGGGTTTGCTCCTTTTTTAAAATGTCAAGTGTATTATGACTCAGCCTCATTCATCCCTTTTCTTGCAGGCTCTTTTCCTCTCAGACTCCTGAAATATTAATTATGTGGTGGGGTTTTCCCTCTCAAGAGCTTTGCACAGTGACCCACGTGTTGTGTGGGTATAAAAACCTCCCACCCTCCTCTCTTCCACAGGGAGACAAAGGAGAGCAAGGCCCAGAAGGAGAGAAAGGAGAAAAAGGCAGTGAAGGGCTGAAGGGAAAGGAAGGACCTCCTGGATATCCCGGCATCCCAGGTGTCCGAGTGAGTCTGTGAAACCAGCCCTTGCTGACCCCTGGCTTCCCTGCTGGCATGAGTTTGTGACCCAGGACACTGCTCAGGGCAGGAGCTCACCTGAGATGTAACTTTAACCTAAACATTATGGTAAAGTGTGCTATTTTCATGATAAACTATGTCCAGGAGATGGTTTGGTCTTTCAACTAGGACTCACACTTGAGAATGGGAATCTGGTCTGCCACAGGCTTTGAGAAATGGTGCCTCCCTCCCACACCTCTGTAGTATGGATCCCACACAGTGTTAGAGGGGAAAGCCCAGAGGACTGAGAGGGGCTGACTTTTCCCTGGTTGCCACAGCTGGTTTGGGCCTGGAGTTTGGAATTGGCCACCTTGTGCCTTCTCTGATGGTTACTTGCTTACTTCTGGCCTTCCCTTCTAGGATTTCCCCATTAAATATAGAAAACAACTAGAAGAAATCAGCAGGATATGACTCCTGAATCCTCAGTGAATATCCTGGGCATGTCTGGTTCACTTGGAGGTCTGATCTTGGTGCTGTAGAAAGAAAAAGTTTGATTCTGGCTCTGAGATGAGAGGAAGCAGGGCAGTGTCAGGTGGAAGAAGGCTCTGCCCAGTGCCCCAGTGGGCTGCTCTGCAAGTCAGACCTTTCTGCTTGAAATGTGGAGTTTATCAGGTTGCTGGCATGGTGTATTCATTGTGATTGTTGTCTTGGATCACAGTTACCAGCAGCAAGGCTCATTCAGCAGAGGGGTAGCCCAGCTCAGTGGGATGCACTGCTCCCCTGTGGTACATGCCTTACCCCTCATGCAGCAGGGGAACACACCAGCTCCAGCCCCACACATCTGTGGAAAAGGAACAAGAAGCCCAAGTGTAAAGGCAGCCCTGAAATCCCAGCCTGGGCTGGGTGTGAAGCAGCAGGGCCAGCAGGTACTGCCGAGCTCTGGGTGGATGCTCCATGGTGAAACGTTGATTTTCCTTTTGGTGCTGTTGTGGCTGGCTAAAAGGAGGGCAGGGAGAAGGGTGTGAGGGGATGGAAGCAGCAAAAGAGATGGATTTATGTTATTTTTGGGCTGAGGTTGGGATTTGAGCACTGACTCAACTAGAAAGTGGAAACATTGGCTTAATACTGTAGTGCAGCACCATAAATGTGCAGAATAAGCCTGTAGTCCTGCCCCAAATAAGGCTACCCTTGGCCACAGGCCCTTGTACCCAACAGGGAGCCCTTTCAGGATTGGGATCATACCACAGGCAAGGGTGGTCCCCAACACCCCAGCTCCTTCCCAGCTGCAGGGTGGCATGGCTGGGCAGTCACCCTCTGTGTGCTGTACTTCTGGCTGGTTCACGTGTTTATATTGTGTATGTTTTAAGAACCAATAAAAATACTAAAATCATGCAAAAGCCATATTAAGTTATAAAGTATAAAATACAGATTCTCTCAGACTGTCCCTGCTGTTTGCCAGCATGTCCCTGGGAACATGATGGTGTTTTCTCTTTTATTTTTAAAAAAAGCAAGCAGTCAATAGAGCCAAGATTCCTGCTCATAATCACTCCCTTTCGGTTTGTTGGGTTTTTTTTACTGCAAAGTGCTATATTTCCATCTACTATTTTAATATACTTCTTTGTATTTCCTTATGCCTAAGCTCAGGCAGACTTTCAGACCTGCACAGTCTCCAGATAGGACTGCCTGCCCTGCCAGACACTGTTACCTAATACACAGGCTGGTGTTCCTGTGCTCACTGAGGTCATTTAAATATGGAAGTCCTCTGACAGAAGCACAAATAATTTTCCTCTTCCCATTACTGAGAATTTCATTCTACATTCCTATGGAGAGTAGAAATATCAGTGGGATCTTCCTTAGATTTCTGTCAAGATAAGGTTTACAGCTCAGATGGAGATAACTGCAAGCCTCTCCTTTCCAGCTAAGGGTTAGAAGCTGGAATATCCAGCCAAGCCATCCTCTGGAGGACATGCTGCAAAAGCCACCACAAACTGCACAGTGCACAGAAGTCTTTAAGGCTACAGGACTAAGATAACAAAAAATCTTGTCATGGGGAAGTTGTGAAGGTCATTCACTCAAGGGCAGATATCAAGGTGACAAACTCCTGTCCAGAATTTGTGTGGTGGCACAGAAATTGGTTGGGGAAGGTGTTGGAGGTGCTTGGATTGCAGGGAGAGGGAGCATGTTGGGTTTGGGTGTGCAGATACTGAGTGATTCCACACCACCCTGTTGTGAATGGTGCTAACACTTCTGATGTGACAGTGTTATGCTGTCCAATAATCAGTTTAGATGGTGTTAAGAACTTCATCTTTAGCTATTGCATCTCCATTTGGCCTCTCCTGGCATGACACCCCCAAGTCCTTACATCTGTGCTTCACCACATTCCTGCCTGGATCCACTGGTGCTTTCCTGGGCTTTTCCTCCACTCCAGTATTTGTTGGGATATTCTGCTCAGCTGCAAAGGGGACAGGGAAGGTGTTGATGCTTCTGTGCCCTTAGGAGGAGAGATGCACACACAAGGATCTGTGCAGTCACCTGTGACAACAAACCCTAGCTCCATTTGGGGGTGTGAAGCTCATCTGCTTCTGGAAGTTAGTTTGAGGAAGCTGATGCCCATCTGGAATTGTGGACACATAAAAGGTTCTACTAAACCTTGGCTTGTCCCCGTGTTACTCCAGAGGGAGGACCCACAGGGACATGCCCTCCATGGACAGCAACAACCTCTGGAAAAACCCTTTTCATCACAGGGTTCTGCAGCCACACCATGTCTTGAAGGTTTGTCCTTAATGCCAAGGAAATGTTTAGTCTTAATCTTTATTTTGCTTATGTCTACAGGAATGTGACACTTCACTATCAAGTGTCCTTGTGACAGATGTAGGAAATGAGGTGCCAGATTGCTCTGAAAGGGTCTGACTTCACTGCTGGTACATTTTCAGCCTGTTTTGTGTATCCTGGCTGGAGCAGAGGCTGGTGCTGGCAGAGCAGGTATAGGAGCTGGGGAATTTGGCACCACCAGCTTGCACCTAACGTGGCAACAGGCCAGCATGAAGGATGGTAGGAGATTAGAGGCTCTGCAGTCCCGGAGCTCCCTGGAGATGGCAGATGAAGGGATGTACCCCAGAGCAACTTTGAAAGATGGAGGAAGCACAGTGGGTCTGTGCTGCCCTTTTGGGTCCTGCAGAAGAGAGACACTCACCTCATCAATGGGGTCAGCACAGGCACATCTGTCCTTCCTGAGCAAGGCTTCATTTTCCAGAGAGTCATCCTGATGCTGATAGCACATGACTGCCTGAGCACAACCAAACTTCCCTCTGTGCTCAGGAAACATTTTTCAGAGATCTTTAGCTTTCACTTGGCTCAGCCATTTCCAGCATTAACATATCTGAAAACCAGTTTCCACTGTGGTTTTGAATCTCAAACAAAAAGCAGCAGGGAGGCCCCAGTCGAGTCTCCAGGGGTAGTTTGTACGTGTTTCAACGCCAGTGGATTTCAGCAAACAAACCTGGCAGCTGAGATGGTCCATGAGCTTCACAGCTGTGGCTGGCAGGGCTGGAGGCAGCTGGAGCTGAGATAAATGAGTATCCTCTATCTTTTGGTCACTTTGTCCACGTTCACACTGCTTCTTTCAGCCCCAGTTCCTGTTCAGTGGAGGAATGGGCCAGTTGTCCCCCTGGCCATAAGAGAGAAATCAGAGCACCAGTGCAAGATCCAGTTGGAATTTCCAGAGATGTCTATCTTTCCTGAGCTGCTTGCCCACGTATTATCTCCTCCCAGTGGTTTCTGTCTTCTAACACAAACTCGTTGCCTTCACTTGAACTTGACTCTCTTCTGAGCATGGCCATTTGCCCTCTGGTTTGAACAACAAAAGGCTGAAGATCCCTTCTCCTTGCAGAGCACCAGGGACTGTTTGGGCACCTGCATTCAGAGAGACTGGCTGGAAATCCAGACTTTTTGTATGGGCGAGGCAGAACAAGGATATTCTCCTCACTGTGTGGGGACACTGGAAAGTACAAGAGCCTGGTGAACTCTGGCAAGGCATCCATCAGCAGTGCAAGTGTCATGGTGTGGTTTGCCAAAATAAAAAGATAATTTATCTGCTCATCTGTAAGGCTGTGAGGGAATAGTGCCACAGAGCCTGAAACACCCAGAGAACACCCCTGGAGGGTAACCTGCACTCACAAAGGATCTGAGTGCCCATCAGAGCTGCTCACTGCATCAGAGCATGGTAAAAGAGGCTGAAGTCACTGGTGTGCCACCAACAAGCTGGTCACAGGCAAGTGGGCTCTGAGAGCAACCTCTTCCCCCAAAAAGTGCTTTCCTCTCCTGCTTCTCCTCTGCAGTGATAGCAAATGTGTCACTTCAGCCCTTCCCTGGGAGGATGACAGATGCAACGGTGGCTGAGGAAGGCCCAGGCCAGTTGGAGGAGGGAGGTGAGGGGTTTCCAGCTGCGCTCTGTGGCTCTGCACTGTGGTTTGTGTAATGTGCTGGTTGCCATACATGGCAGACATCTGATAGCAAGGGGTTTACAGTTCCAGGAAAGCAATTGGAGAGCCTGGAAGTACTGAAATACAACATGCTCTGAAACAAGAAATTCCCTCATTGTTCAGCAAAACTGGGAGTCGAGTTCTTTCCACTTCAATTTTAACCTGAAATCCTATCTGCAGTGTCATTCGAGCCGTGTCAGGACTCAGAAAGCTTTGAGCCAGACACTCCAATGGTCTGAATTGCCATAAACAATTACATCAGAGAAGATCTTGCTGCATTTGCCGGCCCTGTTGTGGCATGCAGATGTGCACCATCAGCCCAGAAGAGCCTGAAGGGCTGTAAATCCTTTTGCTCTGGTGCAACAAGATCCAAAGTCCTTTCATTTGCTCTTCAGGAGGGTAGACTGACAGAGCTGGGCTGGGCTGGAGAGCTGAGAAGGTTTTTTGAGGGAACTCACAAGATCAAGCCACTCTCCAGCCCAGTACAGAGCATGGAGTGAACTCGTGGCTCTTGGCTCCCGTGCTGTGCTTGCTCCCCTGAGCAGCAGCAACCCCACACAGCTCTGGATGGTGTCCTGAGGATCCTTCCCACCACATTTTTGTCCCTCTGTCATCCACAGGCTACAATCCTGAAGTGGAAGGATGACTTGCTGGCCAGGATGGACCTTCTGCTCTGAGCTGGCAGAGCTGCTCCTGCAGTGCCAGGCTGCTCTCTGGGCTCTGCAGTGCCAGGGCAGAGCAGGAGCATCTTCTCATCCGACACACTGCTCTTGTACAATGTTGTCCAAACATCACTTACAGCAGAATTTGTCCCAGAGTGGTTTTTGCTCTTTGTTCTTTTCTGTTTCCTGCCACTGAAAACATGATTCAAAGGTTTTCTGCAACAAAGTGCCTCGCTCTGCTGCTGCTGCTGAATCCAGCCATTCTCTGCATACACATGAGCTCAGCCACAGCTGGCAGCATCACATCCATGGCATTCAGCTCCCTGAAAACACTAAGGTTGCCGAAGGACAATCCTGGAGTCACCCCTGGTTTTAATCTCTGCTCTCAATGTAGAAATTTTATGGGTTTTTTTGATAATGTACTGAGCTGTTGTTTCCTGGAAAAGCTGGGGTTTATGCCTTGGACCATGGGTTGTCTGTGGAATAATTACTTGAATGAAATTTCTTAAATTCCCCCAGCTAGAGTGTGGGGTCACCCTCTGGCTGAGCAGAGGGAGGAATGGAGTACTCCAGGCTCGGTGTGCAGGGGAGGGCAGTGTGTCTGTGGTACCAGTGAGATTCTCACACCCTTAATCTTAGGAAATGAGCGGTGTTACTCCAAATCCTGCCCTTGAGTAATGTGTTAGGAGCAGATGCACAGGACAGTAAAGTGGCTTGCCCAGGGTCATGCAGGAGCTCAGTTGGTGGCAGAGGGGCCCAGGAGGTCACAGCAGGCCATCCCCCTGCCCTACAGCCTGTCCTTCCCAGTAGCTGCTACATCAGGGGGCCAGTTCCTGTACTGGAGCCCAGTTTCCAGGGCTGAAGGTGTTTGCACTTGGCCATGGTGTGTCCTTGAGTTACAGCCCTGGAGTATCATTACTCGTGCAGACCAACACCCAGGAAAGCCATAAGCAGGTATTTGTCCTGCATCAAAAACCAAAGGTGAATAAAGTTGCTCAGAAATGCAGTCAAATATGCTGAAAACCTCTGCTATGAAGAGTTTGAGACCAAGAGTCAGGGTGATGCCTCTCTGTGGAGCTGCAGGCCTGGGTCTCTCAGCTTCCCCTCCTAGACCCGACATGAGCATCCCTGGGCACCTCTGCCCACAGCTGCAATCAGCTTCTCCTCTTGGCTTTGACAATCAGCTGGTGGCCCCAGGGTCAGCCTTTCCTGAATCCCACTTAATGCAGAGGTACATGCTGGATTTTGTTGTCTGGGTGATATTATTGTGTGGGGCTTTTCCCCCCTTTTTTGCTATTCTGCTGTCTGTGACTCAGCCCACCAAATCCATTGACACCTTTGGAGCAGAGCAGGGTTGCCTGTGAGCCCTGTGCATCCTACAGGGAATCACAGAGCTTTCCCAATCCCAAGGGAACTGCTGCTTGCAGCAACTGAGGCTGCTCTCCAGCAGCTGAGGGGCTCTGCTGCTGGGGGAGGCAGGCTGATCCCAGCTGGTCTTCGTTTAGAGTTAATAGGAGTCAAAATGAGCCAGAATTTGAAATAAATCCCATTGACTTGGCACGGTTTCTTTCCTGACTCAGACGAAGGAGACACACTTTTTGGGCAGTTGCTCCAAGATTCCCCTCCTTATTGCAAGAGAGGATTTAGTTCCCCTCCTCTTCCACAACCCCAGGGCATCAGTGTCCTTCAAAAGGAAGATATTAACCCTTAGTGTTTGGGGGAGTGTCAGTCAGAGTTGTGCTGCCCAGGTGCTCTCACTGTTCTTTTCTTTCCTGTTGTCAGATTCCAACACCAATTTTTTGGAGCATTTTGGTTTCATTGTGTATGAAAGCTTCACAGCTCAGTGGGGATGAGGCCTTGCACTTTTCCTACACTTCCCACTCATCCATCAAGCATTTTAGTGGCATCTCTGTCTCCCGTGCTTTCTTAGAGATGAGGAAGTAGAGGCAAAGAGAGTGGGGAAAAAAAAGGATTATGCCAAAAACAACAAATTAGTGGCAGTTCAGGGCTATCAGACTGAACCAGAGCAGCTCAGAGCACACAGCACTGCTCTTTGCTGCCTTAGAAAAGTGCCTGCTCAGAAAAATCAAGTTAAAGTGTCCTCCTCCACAAAAATGAAAGCAGCAAGTTTCAGAGCAACAGCTGCATGCAGATAGGAGTTTGCTGTTAAGCAGAGAGTTCAGGATACACAATTTTGGGTTGGATTCCCATTTTAGGCTGAGGAGCTCAGCTGAAAGTCGCAGCGACTCTGGCTGTAGTCTTGCCATCCAAGACGTTTTTATAGGACTTCCCCAATTTGCTGTTTCTTTGAGCACAGCCAGCCAGCTCTACCTGCACTCCCCACTCGGGTTTCCACAGGCAGGCCAAGAGCCCATTACCTCCCAGTGCTCCCAGTGAAACCCTCTGAACCTCACAGCACAATCAGGTCTTTCTTCTCGAGAACAGTTGAGTCTTTCTTCTTCCCCCATACTCATTCAGGAGCTGCTGCCCTGTCTCCTCCCCTTCCAGACTACTGCTAGGCAGAGTGATTATGAAATGTGTTTCTTATAAATCCAAAACATTTATGTCTTCAAATGCCCGGCCTAAATAATCCCACTAATTTCCTGAATGCTTGTGAACTGTCCTCCATGGGGGGAGGCTTCTCTCGATCAAAGTTTATTAAGTAGAGGTTCTCATATGGAGACATTGCTGAGCAGTAGGAAATTATATGGGGCTTTTTCATTTCCCTTTAAATGAGCTCACTGGCTGGGCCTGGATAATATGGGCATGGTCATCCTATGGTTCATGCTTCCTACCTTTATTGCTGCTTTTAGTTTTCCTGCCCTTTTTATATCCAGTGCCTCAAACTATTTTTTCTTTTTTTCCCTGTCACCATGTCACTTGTTTCCTTTGCTCAGTAGCTGTACTCTAGTGGTTCTGTTTCTTCCTGCCTTATTTTTGGGAGGGAGGAGTGACCTCAGACCTTCACTCAATGACACACCAAAAAAAAAAAAAAAAAATAGTTTGAAAATATGCTCCTGCTCCACAGCAGTCCTGAGCAATCCTGAAGCAACCTGAGGCAAGCTTTGGGAAGCTCTCCCAGCAGTTCTGTGCCCTGAGAGCTTCCTTCCTGTGCTGTGCTGTGCTGCAAGGAAGGCAGGAACATATTTGCCCTCCGGAATGCCACGAGCCAAAGCAGGATGGTGAGTCACATCTCTGTTACCACTTCCCGACCCATTGCCTGCAGCAAGAGCATCACTGGGTGTGGGGAAGTTTGGGTCAGGATTTTAGCCCTGTTTGTTGTTTGGCTCTGTTCAGGCCATATCTCTCTGCAGTTCATTCAACTTCCTTGTTTTGTTTTTCTGGATGCTGTTGTCGGAACATAGATTTCAACTGTTGATGTCTGGAGAATTTAAAGCTGAGCTGCTCATCCATTTGCTCCCACTAAATGTTGCTGTTGTGCTGGGCAATAGATCTGACTTTTCTGTCAAGGCCATCGGCAGCTGGAAATCTCTTTTTCTTTTTCTTTAAAAATTAACCAATTTGCATTGGAAAATAAACCATTCTTCTTTCCCTTAGGGGAATATCTAAGGCTATACTAAAAAAAATCCTTGTAAATCTGTATCCTTACTGAAAGATGACAATGAAATTTTAAACATGCTAGACCTAAGACTATAATTTTTTTTGCTTTCCTTGGATATTTTGGCATAGCTGAAGGCATGTGACTTAATAAAACTGCTGCTTTCCACTGTCCCTGGTCACAAATACCATCATCATCTGGAGGTACTGATACGCTTCTCTAGTGAAGACTGCAGCATATAAAGAGAAATCACCATTTAAAAATAGTCCCACTGATGGAAGAAGCTTGGAAAGAAGATATATTTTCTCAGCAAACCAGTAACCCAAGGCATACAACAAAATGTGTACAAACCCTGGGAACAAAAGCACCAAGTGTTCAGTGCCTTGGCACAGTGACCCAACTGATGTGAATCCAGCAAAGGCAACTTGGATTTAATTATTTTGATGTGCAGGCTTTTGTACATCTTCTGCCCTCACTCCTATCTCTGCAAAAGAGAGAAGAAATCTTAGGAACCTGAGGAACTTCACACTGCAGTAAAAGAGGTACCAAAAGGTGCTACATTCCCAATGTACTTTGGGGAGAGCCTGGATGAAGATACCATCTCATTGAATTTTATTTTTATCCTTTCTTTTTTTTCTTCCTGTTCTGGCCCTGATTTTTTTCATCCCTGGACAGATGAGTCAGAAGAATGGAGAGAAAAAGGATGGGACTATTTTTGAAGGCTACCAAAGTTGTTGCTGGGCTTTTCCTTCCCTGTCCATTGTGTGGAGTGGGGCAGTGCAGTGATTTCTGGGAACTCTGCAAACTCCTGCGTATGTGCCCTGGGAACATCTGGGATTGCAACAGCAACCACATCTGGATCATCACAAGTAGAGATATCACATATCTGGGAACCCCAGACAAGTGCTGAACTGCCTCTAAATTCATCTGGGCAGAATTCCTGCGCAGTTGGAGAAAGCATATCCAGGAAAATCAGACACATGGTAGGCTTCCCACTCACCAGCAGAGCTTGCTGGCCAAAGTCCTAGAAAGCGTGCTGGGAGAGCACGGAAATATCCCTGACTGATAGAGCTTATTCCTCTCGAGGAGGTGACTCAGTGAGTCAAAATCTGAGCCACGTCTCTGCCCGTGGTGTTGCCAGCATGGTTTGACCCATTTTTTAATACCAGCCAAGCTTTTAACCAGTGGATGAGAGTCAAGAACAGCAAGGGAGGCTTCCTGTGAGTGACAGCTCATCTCCCTGTCACTGACAGGAGCTGGTGATGCTGCCAATGTTTTTTTCTTCAGCAATGCAGAGAGAGCTGCACCCCAGCTGGAGGACTCAGGAGAACCTTCTGGAGCAGATGAACATCCCTGCTCCCTGAGGCTGATGTGTCATAAGGGGAAGATGGTACAAGGAGTTTCTTGGAGCCCATATCTCTGTTCACACCCACCACCGAGGGAAAAAACAAGCTGAAGGAGCCCTGAGAAAGTCTGAGGAGCTGTTTGTCCATGGCACAGTCTCACTGTGGATTGAGCTCAATTTTGTGAGCAGGACTTGGACTGTCAAAGTTTGGTTTGGTTTTTGTTGTTCACCCTCTCCCAGATGACTCTATTTGTACTCCGTGATGGTGAGTGCAAGCAGGAACTTGAATGCTGGCAGATTTTAGGAGGAGTGTGGAAATTTTGTTTCTCAGATGGGAAAATTTAAAGCCTAAACTTGTCTTCTTGAAAAACAAAGACGTTTTCCAATGCAGGGTAGAAGTTTCAGCCATGAAACTTCCACGGGAGATGTATCCTGGTGGAGGCAGCTAGGCTGTACTTCAGACTCTTCTGAAGTAGCTGTAAGATCCTCATGACCTCCCCATGAACAGGGTCCACCTGCTCTGCCCAATGATAAAGAGTGTGTCTCACCAATGTACTGGTATCTGCATTTTTTACAGACAATATAACACTTTCTCAGCCTGGGGATAGAACCTTTGCATGGAAATCTTTGTTTCATGAGCTGCCACAGCACTGCAGTTGCAGGAGCACATCTGTGTGTGCAAAACTACTCTGCTGGAGAAGACCAAGGCCTTGGCCATCACTGGATTAGAAAGAAATCTAGCTTAAAATGGGCTTTCTCCCATCTGCAGGAAGCATCTACTGCTCGTGCTTCCACAAGCTCTTAAAGCACAGTCCAGGGAGACTGATGGAAAAACACTATGCAACTGATTAAAAACCCCAGTTGTCTCGTTATTCACTCACATCTTGTTTTGACAGTAAAGCTTTATGACCGATTCCACTATTCCCTCTCCAAATTTTTAAGCCATAATGTGCCAGGGCACTGCTGCAGAGCAGGGGCTGTGGGAGTTACTGTGCTTCAGGTGCTGAGTACCAGGTCCCACAGTGAGCTGCTGTGGAGCTGGAAGGGTCTGGCCATTTCTGATGCTTTCATTAGTGAGGACTTCTCTGTACTCCTGTCAGAAGTGTAAATCATGTGGGTGATGCTGGAGGCTTGGCACCCATCATCTACTGTGGCTGCTCAGCATCTGTGGGAAAGCAGCTCCAAAAGTGATCTCTTGAAAAGTGGCAGCAAAAAATAGCACACAAAAAAACAAAAAGCCTGAGCAGTATGGAAGAGACACAGAACAAGGCTCATGTGCTCCTCTGCAGGGACCTGTGCTTTGTAAAGCCTAATGGTGTTGGCAAGGTGGACTCCTGGAAGGTTTGACTTAGGTAAAATGGAGCTATTCCCTCTGGGGAAGTGAACTGGCACAATCCTTTAGGGTTGGAATGAGTCTGAATTGCTCCTTTGTGTTCAGAGCAGGCACTTCTGAGGCCCATGTTTCAGATCAGAGTGAAAACCCCCCGATATGTCTCACTTTATAAGTTGCTTTTATTCAGCTGACACTGCAACACCAACCACGGTGAAAATTATACCTTCTTAGCTGGGAGGAGGGGGAGCAGAGGGAGAGATGTGGTGCTGGTGTGGAGATGCTGTTGAAAAGTTCATCACAATTGCCAAAAAACATGAGTTATTTTCTTCAGTTATACTTTTTCCTTCTTTCTGTCAAATTCAAAATATTCTGTCTCCCTTGCAGCCAACAGGGTCAAACACTGGAAAAAATGAGCTCCCTGAGGTCCCTGAGGAGAGGCTGCTGTATTTAGCTGCTCACATGTCTGTGGTGTGGGTGCGAGGAGGGGCAGCAGGTTCTGCACCCACACTGGGTTCTGAAAGCAGTTCAGCATTCCTGTCTCTGCTTGCCATGGCTCCCACCTCAAGTTTTGCATCCCTCTGCACTTCTAGAAGCCTGATCAGTAGATTGTGGTTTCTGTGTGTGGCAGTAATAATGCAAATAGAGGGAGGGGCTTTTCACTGTGAGCAGGAAGCTGTGTGTGGTAGGTGCATAGAGAATGAAACCATTGCCTTTTTTCAAAAGGTAAAAAATAAGGAGAAGTGCTGTGGAATCAATGGTTCTATTGGTAGGGTCCTAAAACTATATAAAAAGTATTGATACCTAATTTAGTGCCTATCAAAACTATTGATACCTACTGGTTCAGGGGTGAACCAGAGGAAACCTTTTGTGGGAATCAGGGTAAATGTGTTTTCCACATTTTAGCCCATTCTGTAGCAGAGGCTGCACTTCTGTAGAGCCTTCTTTTGCACCCTTGGAGGCAGGTGGACACAGTTTTCCATGACCCACCTATCTTGAAGATATCATTTCAAAGTCATCATCATCAAAATTATCTCAGTATCACCTTTCGGCTGTGTTGCCCAATAGCCACCTGAGCACAAAGGTCTTTCCACCTTTAAGCAATGAGTTTTCCTCCACGTGTTGGAGCAGCTAAAGACCAAACTCAGCCATAGCCCAGCTGTAGCACCTGTGGATTGTGATCTGACCTGCACAACTTCCTGGCCTCCTTGTTGGCCCCCATGTGTGGGTGAGGTTGCTCTCAGGTTTGTGTGTGCTAGGGAAATGGCTTGGGAGTCTCTGGTTGGGATGTGATTTCTTTGCTTTCCCATTCCAACAGCCTTTTTTTTTTTCCCCTTCCAGGGACCAGAAGGGAAACCAGGAAAACAGGGGGAAAAGGGCAAGCCTGGCCAGAAGGTAGGAACATCTCTCCTTGATAACAGCCTGTGGTTCTCCCTTCCGTTACTCGTCTCTGATGTTTTCCTGCAGAAGGAGTTTTGTCCCACACTGATGTCAGTGCCTTTGCTCTGCAGGGCAGCAAAGGCTACCAGGGGCAGCTCGGCGAGATGGGATCCCCAGGGAAGCAGGGGCCGAAGGGGAACCAAGGCCCTAAAGGATCCCGAGGTACCCTGGGACCGATGGTGAGAAGAGCTCTGCAAACGGCTGAACACAACTCAGAGAAACCTGACTGGCAGTGGTGGGCACGGGCCTGACTGGAGCAGAGAGCCCAGCAGAGGCTTCAGGGCACTGAAAAATGCTGTCAGATGGCTTTAATAGGCCAAAAACATCTTAACCCTTGCCCCAAGCAGCACAGGAGAGAGTCCATAGGGGTGGTTGGGTTGGTGCCCCGTGAGCCCAGCTCACGTTGCATTGAGGCAGTTGTTCATGACTCCCCAGATAGGCTGAAATTGCTGAAATATTGGGGATTTTTCCTCAGCTGAGTGAGCTGATAAGCTATTTTTTGCTAAGATCTTCCCCTTTGAGACTGCACACTCATGGCAAGAGCTGCTTCCAAGTCAAGCTGTGTTGTTATAAGGAACTCTGCCTTGGATTTCTGCCCTGTTTCTACACCCACTCTTGATCTACTTATCTAAAACACTTGGAGCAAGAAGAAATATAGCATGGGAAAGGGTTTGAACTGGGTACTGAAGGTGAGGCTTACAGAGAGAACAGCCATATTATGGCAGAGAGGGGAGATATTTAATTTGCTTTAGGAACAGGAGATAAATGTATCAGGACAGCAGTGGTACGTAAAAGTGCCTCTCATGCATTGCAGGCTGGTTAGGAAACTTCTTGCACTCTATTTGATAGAATTTAGTACAAAATCAGGAATTATTTATGAACTAGGAATAGTGGTGATATTTCAGAACAGTAGCAAATGAGCGATGGAGTGGTGGTTTTGCTGATAATGTTTTCCTGCACTAAAAATTGTGGCCTCACCACATATCCTCCCTTAACAGTCTTTGGCAAAGCCTCCATGGATTATTTCACAAGGAAGCAAAGCAATATCTGAGCAACAGTCTATTGGAGTGGACATGTCTTTGTCTTGTGGAAAGGGCTTTATTCCATGCTAAATGGGATTATATGGAAATTTTGTGACTCACTTTAATCTGATGATCTGATTTAAACCCCTTTGTTCACTCTGCTAAGGGTGTGATTCTGGTCTGTGGAAGTCTGCTGGACTTCCTAGCACAACACTAATTTGGATATAGAGACGTGCAGGAGGGCAGATGAAGAGCACAAATGCAGCCATTTCTGATAGCAAATCTGAGTGAGGTGGAGAATCTATTGCTGCAGGCAGGCAAAGGCATGGAATGGCCTCCTGGCACACCCCTCTCCAGGTGTAAGAGGTTAAAGCCAAGGAAAAGCCACCAGGTGGCTGCAGCAGAGCTCAGTGGTGGCCAGGAGAAGGACTGGCCACGCTCCCACGTGTGCAGAGCTTTGCTTTGCACAGCCCAGTGCCTCCTCCTCTCGTGCTAACACCATGGGCTGCTCTCTCAGTCCCTCTGTCTTTGCCTCTCCAGGGAGCTCCAGGAAGGATGGGTGCTCAAGGGGACCCAGGCTTAAAGGGTTACCAGGTAAGGGTTTCATTTTCACCTCCCAGCTTTTATCTGTTCTTAAAAGCAACAAAATTGTTCTTAAACCGTGATTTATTTCTGACCTCAAGTTTAGTTCTCTGACAAGTCTCCATTTGCACCTCCTGCATTTGGTTCATCTCTGCCCGTGTGACCCACGTGTCCCTCCAAAGCTGGCATGCACCACCCAGGGCTCGTGAGATCTGGCAGGGAACCAGGGAGGACAGTCATTCCCACAGCTCTTTCCTGCCTCCTCACGTGCTGTCTGCTCCCCACAGGGACATGCAGGACCACCAGGGCCGATTGGACCACCAGGGCCAAAGGGGGAAAAGGTAAGTTCAGGGGGTTTGGCCATCTCATTTCCCCTTGAATGAGACAATTGTCCCACTGCTGTAACTCCCATGCATCTGCACTCTCCTCACCCTGTGGCTGAGGCAGAGGTGCCTCCTTGACCACACAGCCACTCACATAACCCCTCAAAGCTACAGCCTTGCCTCTGCCAGTCAGTGCCAGGACAGCTGTGCCACCAGCACGTGCTCCCCAGGCACCACGTGCCCTGTGCCAGAGGCTGAGCCAGCCAGCATGAGCCCTGAGGATGGGCTTTTCCTGCATCCACAGGAATTCAGCTCAATCCCCAAGCCAAAAGAAAGCAGACTCATGCCTTTCTGTGATCAGGTCACAGTAACTCCTGCACAAACGAGCAGATCTTCAGCTGCCGACGTTTCTCCTCTCCATGGCCCTTGCTCCATGTTCCTTGTGCCCCACCTTTCGACAGCCCCCTGGCTGCAGCTGCCCTGACTCAGAGCCCTCTTTCCACAGTGGCTTTCCCCTGGAGTTTTTCCCCTTTTGCTGAGTCAGCACAGCCATAACCAGTTCAGGCTGGAGCAGTGACTCACGCTTTCGTGGTTTCCTGTCGGTTCCAGGGCTGCTTGGCTCTCCCAGGGCTGATGGTGTCCTTCACATGCCTTCTGCAACCATGCTCCCTCCCTCCTGAGATCTCTCTGAAGAAGGCTCTGGGGAGAGCTCCTTGTGACCTTCCAGGACTTAAAGGGGGCTGTCTGAAAGAGGGGAGCAGCTTCCTACAAAAAACAAAACTGGATTTTGGTTAGATGTCAGGAAGTTCTCTACTCAGAGGGTGGTAAAGCACTGGCACAGGTCTGGGCTGTCCTGTCCCTGGAAGTGTCCAAGGCCAGGTTGGATGGGTCTTGGTGCACCCTGGTCTGGTGGAAGGTGTCCCTGCCCATGGCAAGGAGTGGAACAAGATGGGGTTTAAGATCCCTTCCAACCCAAACCATTCTGTGATTCTCCCTTGGTGTGGGAAGGGAAGTGATGGTGATGGGGACTGATCAGTCCTGAGGTCCCCATGAAGAGGAGAGATGCATGAACTCTTTCTGCTCATTTTCTGCTCCCCATCACCAAGATAGCATTCAGCTTTGCCTCTGCACACAGGTGGGAGGGCAGCTGTAGTGCAGGCAGGAACTTCATCGCTTATAAAATGAGTTTATAAGGACTTGCCCTTGCTGGGGCTTTGAATGGATCCCTTCAGGCTCCTGGTGTCAGGATACCCTGTTCACACCGTGCTCTGCCTGGAGATTCCCCATGCACCCAGGAGTCACTGGGGCAGGGCAAGCTGTTGTGTTCCACTAAGACATTCACACACCTCAGAAGTTTTTCTTTGGGGGTGAACAATGGCCATTGTGCATTTTCTCCCATTTTCTGCTGCTGAAACACATCCATGGAGGAACAGCTGCTGACGTTCCTGCTGCTCCCTATCTCCATTGCTGCCTTGCTGAACTTCCTGGCAAGTGTTAGACAAGCACAACCAGCCCAGGATGGTGTGGGAGCTCATGACCAGGCACATTGTCTGCTCAGAACCTGCCCCAGAGGTTCCTTACAATTCCCCTGTCGAATCTTGAGCATCCTGGCAAAAAGTTGTGAGTCGTGACTAGCAAAAGCAAGGTCAGCCATTGACCCTGCAGCCATTGAGATGTGCAGATATGTATGTCTATTGCTTAAATTGCAGCTGTAGTTTTATTTGAAAACATTTAAAGTTGCCATCTTGAAAGCTCCCATAATTTCAGTAGCAAATAATCCCCAAATTATTCATCTGAAGTGCCCAGTGGAGCACTTTGCCCTTCATCAACAAGATCTTGCTCTGCAAAAGGACACTAGAAAAGCACTCCCTGAATGGATCTGGTGTCAAAAGAGCACAGCAGTGTTATGATAAATTAATTCTACATGCAAGTATCCAAGCTGAAGCCTGAAAAAGCCACCAAAGCATTCAATGCACCCTGCTAAGAGCAGTCAGCTCTGTTAAGGACCACTGACAGCTGGATCTCCTCACTCATGTTCTCCTGGAAGGCCACTGGGTCTTGCTGGGGAGCAGAAGGAGAAGATGCTGAACCAGGAGAGCACAAAATCATGTACTGAGCCTCCAGCACCCCTTCCTGCAGCATCCAGGTGCTCCACAAAATCTTACATCTAAGTTTTCCTGTCCACCCTCCCTCATCTCCTAAGAGTTGCCTGGATCCCAGCCTGCAGACAGACAGATTCCTTCCCTCCAGACATCTGTAACCTCTCACAAGAGCGTGAACACAAAAATGGAAGCCTGGAAGTGAGAAATAAAGAGAAAATGGAAATGGGACCGTGAGCACTCTGTGAGCTTTAGGTGATATGGTGAATGGAGCCGTGCTGAAGGAGGAGGATGTAATGGTGGGGAAGATCTTCCCTTTTTCAGAGAAGAAGGCAGTTTGGTGAGAGGCACTGCTGTGGAATCCTGCTCCCTTGTGCCATCCCAGCCAGCCACTCCACCACATTTCATACATTTGCAGCTCCTCAAAGAGGCCTTGCTCAGAGCAGACGCCTGCTCTTGGCAGCTGCTTAAAGCAGTCCAGATGGGATCCTTTTAAAAATTACAAACTGGTGTATCTCACTTTGGGACAGGAGCCAACAACAACAAGCCTTCCCTTCTTCTCCATGCATTTTCCATTTGTATCCTAACATGTTTACTTTGCTGCCCTTTACTCTAACTTTTTTTCACTGCAACTTTCTGAAGAATTAGCACAGACCTTTCATCTCTCTCTCAAGCAGCTGAGGCACCAGGAAGCTCTGGAGGAGCTCGGTTTCACAGTCCTAGAGCTGACCAGGCTGCAGGATTTTCTCAGGCAGGAGACAGACAACAAGGTGGGGATTAGCCTCAAGGGGAAACAAAGCCACAATGGGGAGAAAATCTTGATGCTCTTCAAGGGTCCCCAGAATTAGGAGCTTTCTCTGAGTTCATCACACTCATCTCAGGTCCCAAATGGCAAAGGTGTGCACATCCTGCTCGGGGAGAAGCAATCAGTGCCAAGACTTCTGCATAGTAACAGACACACTGGGGTGATTTTTTTCCCTGAGAGTTGAGAAATGGTGGCTTTGTTTCCCTCCTAGGCAACATTCCTTAGATAGTGGCTAGAAGGCAAACCAGTTGCCAGGTATTTTGCTGCTGGCTTCCAGCAGCAAGTTCAGTAGCACTGGAAACTGTTGGCAGAGCCTGTGAGGGTTTGCTTCCCTTCCTCTCCTCTCTGCCACCCAAGTTTCTCTCAGAGGCAGGCAGGCTCACCAAGAAATTTCCCCAGTGTCCTTACTATCAGCAGTTGCAACCCCACAGGAAAGTAGCCCAGAGAGAAGGTCAAAGAGAATTGTAAATACACCAGAAAAGGCTGGTGCAACCACTGAGAATTACAAAAGTCTGTGAAAAACTTGGCTCTGCAATCTGTGGAGATTTGGATGTTCAAGGCTTCTTGGAGCACCCAAGCACCTCCAATACAGCAGCTCCACTGTGCCAGAACCCCCCAAACTGCACCAAAGGAGCTCTGAGACATGTTCATCCTAAGAAGCCAAAGTACCAGAGACTGCCATGGAGCAGTCAAAAACTGGAGGAGCTGGAATGTTGCATTCTTCCATGGGGAGCTGAGAAACAGCCATCTCTGAGCTGGGCTCCAGAGAAAACAGGACATTGTGACCCTGAGTGACTTCCACAACAGAATTTAAAAGGATAGTGTCTCTGTTAAGTCTTCAGGGATCTCTCTGTGGATGTTTTGGAGAGACCTCAGTCATAAACAAGCCGGGTGATGTTATCTACCAGCCAAACCATGAGCTCTCAGCTCGTGCTGCGGAGCATCCCAGCGAGGAGAGGGGGGTGTGAGAGGTTGTCTCACCTGGCTGATTGTAAAACAAGCCCACAATGGTGGCACACAACCAAGGAGCCCATCCAGACCACCCTTGCTCCCACGACAGCCCAGACAGCATTCAACAAGGGCGGGGAAATGCTTGATTAAAGAGTTTGGTTGAACTGTCAGCAATAAAATTCAGAGGCAGAGAGCTATTTCCCATACTGGCGTAATTACATCCTGCTTGCTTAGTTTTAGGAGTTGTTGAAAATAACCCTTTGCACCTGGTTTACTTAAGGAGGAGAGTTAGACCAGGGAAAAACAACCACCAGAAATCAGGAAAGCAATGTGAAGAGTCAGTGAAACAAACAACAAAAAAAATTGTTTAGTCTTTCTTTGGATGAAAAGAGAGTAAATTCAACAGAGGCTTTGACTTTCCATGATATGGAAGGACTGGACTGGGTCTGTGCAGACACATCTGCTCTAAAATCTGCTGTTTATATTAATACTAACATTTTACTCACAGGGACAACAAGGTGATGACGGGAAGGTAGAAGGCCCACAGGGACCACCTGGAGACAGAGTAAGATGTTAAATCCCTTCTCTAATCAATCCTGGAGTGATTTTTGGGGGTGGATTAGTTGGGTTGCTGCCTTACTTGTAGAACATGCACAAGCCACTGAGATATTGCAGATGACAGCTTGTTTACATCCACCTCAAGTCTTTGTTGTGCTCTTGCAGGGCCCCGTTGGTGACAGAGGTGACCGAGGGGAGCCTGGAGACACTGGTTATCCTGTGAGTCTTTTTCCAAGTGCATGATTCAAAAATGTTTGCCTTGGGGAAGTGCTCCCAGTCCACATCAGCCCACAGAACTGCAGTCCCAGTTCATAACCTGCTGTTGTCCCTGGTCAGCTGCTGCACATGCTGTGATTCAGACAAGGCACAATTCAGATGTCTTTATCTAAAGCAGTAAAAACATTGCTGAAGGCAAGAAGGTCAGCACCTCACCCTGCCCTGCACCTGCTGAGTGAGGCTAAAAGAATGAGCAGGACCATTTGAGCACAGTTCTCTGTGATTGTCAAGGAGACATCCTAGACAAGATGTGTGCAAGAGAGTCCATGTCAGTGCTGGACAAATTTCAAGATTGATGTGCCCATTGCTGTAGATTCTTCCATGGGAATATCTGTGAACTTTAAGATTTGGAGGCTTCCAAAATCTTTGCAAGATTTCCTTCAAAAGCGAAACCAGGGCTATGAAGTATCCTGCTGTACTCCTTATACCCTCCTTGCAGGACATGTTCAGCTGATTGGAGCTGATCTGCAAAGGCTTCATGGATTGTTACCTCCATTCAAAAGCACCTGGTCAGAGTGACTCATTATAGTAATTTACAGAAGGTTTTGAATTCATCAGAGTAGCAGTGCTGCTGCCTTATTTTCTAGGACAGCTGTCTCCAACTGTTCACTTCCATTAGTGCTGTGTGTATTTTGGGATGCATTAGAACACCTTCTTTGCTGCTTAGCTGGTGATGAGCAGTTCCTCTTTCCAAAGCATATCCACAGGATTTGGGCACAAAACTCCCCACAACTTCACCATTTCTGTACCAGCAGAATGCAGACACATGTGTCTTCTGCTCCTTAAATCACATTGCATTCATTTTTCTTTGCCACAAAAGAACAAAGGCATGTTCCCTCTCTGTTTTTTATTTAAGGGTCAGGAAGGGCTTGATGGAGAAAGAGGAAAACCTGGGCAGCAAGGCTTACCGGTAAGAGATGCTGCTTTATTGTGAAGTACCCAATGGCCCAGGCACAGGAAAAGCAGGGAGGTGGGAAGGGCTGCAGTAGGAGTGTGTGGTGAGCTGTGAAATGTGGCCATTTCCATCAGCCAGGCCTATGGAATGGGCATTTTGAGCCATATTTGAGACTGAGAAATGGGTGACAAAACAGGGAGCACTCCCAGTGCCTGTTTCCAAAACCATCCTTTCTGAATGGTCCATTGAGGGATGAGAAATCTTGGGAGAGAGGTGGTGGGAGGTGACAATGACAGTGGAAGGGTCTGCTTGGAAATGATCCATTTGATGTGCTGCTGGTCCAGTGTGAGGTGATTTTATTCTACTTGCAAGTTATTTCCTCTCAAACTACTGAAGGACTTTGTGAAAGACTAAATTAAATCTAAACTCAAGGGAAGGACTTTTTATTCCCTTGTCATATACAGTAGCATCTGATCTTTATATGTGACTATTGCAACTGTGAGTGCAGCAGCACATTAAATGTAGTTTGTATTGGGAAATAAAGTTGAATCAATTCCCACTCTTTGTAAGGATGCTGGGAAGAACAACAGATTCTATTTTGGGTTTAAAATGGTAGTGCTCTGTTATATGGCCCAGAAATGAGTAGAGCTGCTGCATTCCCCAGTGGATGTAGTTTATTTGGGGGTTGGTAGCCCCTCAGATGATTCAGATGGAAGCAGGAACTTTGGATTGTCTTTAGTAAAGGTCCATTAGAAACATGGCTCAAAAACAAGCTGAAAAAGGAGAGCTCTGCAGGGAGTCCTTCCTTACCATTTATTTGATGCTAGTCCAGAAATTGCCACTGACACAAATACCAGAAAACCCAACCTGGCTGGCCAGGAGAAAAGACTGAGATGGGTGTGATGGGGACGGGAGCAGTGAAATACCCTCTCTGCTTTACTCCACAGGCAGTTTTCTAACACCTGACCCCCAGGTGAAACCAAGGCAAGGGCTGCAGTGCTCAGGAGGAAGGTGGCACCAGCAGTCACTGTGTGACCTGCTCGTTGTGCACACAGTTTCTGCACGCAGGCTCCTTCCTGCCCACCTCCCAGCACTGCTCTCCAGGCACCATCTGGAATGTGGTGAAGGATTTCCACAAATGCAGGCACCACCCAAGCGAGGGGCAGAGTTGCTTCTTCTCCAAGTGACACCCTGTTAAATGCTCTCTGGAGACAGCTCCTTGCTCCTTTTCCCCCAGGGGCCTGTCTGAGTGCAGGCAGTTTCCCTGAATTAGTTCCATACAGTCAGCGTTCTTAGGGCACAAAAAATGCTGTTCTTTGTACTTCGTGCAAGATACTGCCAGAAGAGAATTTTAAGCAGATTTTTCTTGTTTATGTTTTCTAGGGGGATCCTGGATCACCAGGCAAGCCAGGAGCAAAGGGATCCAAAGGTGATGTGGTAGGTTTCAGCAGGGTGGATTTACAGTGTCCCAAGTTTAAAGAAATTCTCTAATTAAGAGGACTCTCATGGTTTTGCCCAGCATGTGGGATTTTTGCCTATGGTCTATGCCTTGAAAGGCTGTGGAGATCCTTGTGGGAGGGCTGTAAACATTTGGGTGTCCAAGCCCAGTGGTTTGTTGGCTTTGTGGAGCTGGAGAAGATCAAGATCAATTGCAGCTCCAGCATGATGGGTGACTCTTGGGCAGGTTTTCAGTCCCTGCCATGGGCTGTGTCTCTTTCCCATGCCCTGTTTGTGCTGTCTCCAGCCACAGCTGACTCCTCCATCCCCAAGGAGGGCTGAGCCAGGCAAGAGTCTGTCCCTTTCACTTGAACCATAAACTTTTCTGGCTTGAAACTTTCTGGGTTTGGAGTCCATTTATCCATGGAGTTGTTTCTTGGAACAATCCCTCTAACTTCTTGTCCTTATTGAGCAAGAAAACCCAGGACTCATGGGTCCTTCAGGGTTCATTGGGGCACCTCACACCTACTCCTACCTCCACATCTGGCTGTAATGACAGCTTGCTAATTATTCTCACAGACCAGGGATTTATTTGCTAAAACATAAGTATGTGACCTCAATACTCAGCAAATTCCTGCTCTCTCTTGGCAGATGTCAGGGTTTTTTATCTGACCCTGCTGGGGGTAATGCCAGAAGATAGTTTTAGGTGTTTTGGCAAGAAGTGTACCAGGTGATAAGATAAATAAATTCTGCCTATCGATGGACAATCTGGAACTGCCTTTGGGTCTAATGAATAGCAGGGGAAGCACCCCCAGGAATATTTCTTTTATGTAGCTGGCCAGCCTGGTCCTCTGCAGATGGAGAAACAATGCACAGAAAATGAGTTCTTCAATTTAAAAGTGCTTTAGTACATGACCTCACTAAGAGAGCCCTAGTGAAGGTGATGAGGCTGAGTTTTCCATTCATTCTGCACAAATTAATCCTTTTTACAGCTAATAAACCTCAGGAGTATTTCTCTTCTGCCTTTATTCACAAAGCAGCATTGCAAATTTCAGACAGAAGACACCCTTTTTAATTTCCATTAGCTCTCCAAAACAGAGTTACTTCTCAGAGAGAAGCCCCCTTGAAACCCCTCAGAGGACTCTCTGGGTCCTGGGTTTGCTGTCAATGAACTGGTGGAGGACTCAGGTTTTTAGCATCTTGTTCTAATGTTTGCCAGTGTACCAAATCCTCCCTCGAGTTCATCCTGCTTTTTTTGTCCTCATCTGCTCTGTATTAGAAAAAATGCAGGTCCTTGCCTTCTAGCTATTCATTCCTGCCCTAGAACTCTCAAGACATACGAAGAATCACTTGTAATAAAACCAAATAGCAGTTCATTCCCCAGCACTGGAGCAACTGACTTTATAAACGTCCCTTTTATAAAACTCTTTCCAATCACTATGCAAAAGCACACCCTGAAGTCACAGTCCCAAGTGGAGCTGTGCTAGAACTGCTGCAATTTTAGATGTCTCTCTGTTTTTTTACTTGCAGGGTCAAAAAGGAAAGCAAGGAGCACAGGGCAGTGCAGGGAGCAGGGGCTCACCGGTAGGTGAAAATTCAGTTTTCTGCCCCAGGAAATGCTGTCTGGGAGCTCCTTCTTTAATACCTTTGTGCTTTTAGGGCATCCTTGGGCTACCAGGTCCTCGAGGAGTGGTGGGAAGGCAGGGGCAAGAGGGTGCCCCTGGGGTGGACGGAGTGCCCGGGAAGGACGGCGTGCCTGGGATGCTGGTAAGCTTCAACTGCAGCCTTGTGGCATGGACAGCAAACACAGCCTTGGAGCTGGAAAACTGGAAGGTAGCACAGGACAAATTATGTGATCCAGCTATGGATATTTCAGTTGACATGTACCCAGAGCAGATCTTCACATATAACTTGCACACAGAGGCAGCAGGGGCCTTTGCATGACAGATCTGTGGATAAAGTGGGGTTTGTAGCCTGACAGACACTCACGTGCACACAACTCTGTCCACCCCTGCAAACCTGTCCCCCTCTTGCTGAGGGCAGAATCCCACCCCTCCCCTGGCCCCCCATAAGGGGAAAGGGTTTTGTTTCCTAACCTCCTGTGTGTTTCTTTGCTAGGGAGAGCAGGGAGACGATGGGGAAGAAGGTGTGACCGGGATGTCAGGCAAGAGAGGGAACCCCGGCGTGCCAGGACTCCCAGGGGCCCAGGGACCACCAGGATTCAAGGTGAGTTTCTGACTCCCTGAGATGCTGCTGTGAGTGATCCAGTCAGTGAGCCTGATGCCTCTGAGCTTGAGCTCTCCAAGGTCTAATACAGTCTCAGCTCCTGCTGCCATCTCTCACTTAGCTAGAGGCTCTGTAGATCTTTCTTCTCATCCATCCCTCCATCCATCCCTCCATCCATCCATCCATCCATCCATCCATCCCTCCATCCATCCATCCATCCATCCATCCCTCCATCCATCCCTCCATCCATTTTCCTGATGTACACAGCAGCTGAATGTCCCAGAGACCTTTCCTCCCTTACCAAAGGAGCTCAGGAGCCTGCAGACACACATATTCTACACTGCAAACACTTGAGTCTTTTATCATGAGAAACCTGGCTAGAAAAAAACATGGAGAAGTTGCAGAGGAACTGCTACAGCCAGCTGTAGGATGTCCAGAATGGAAACTCTGTGGGAGATTCAGGTGTTCTACTGCTCTGCAAGACCTGAGCTGCTGGAGGGAAATTTTTGCTGCTTGGTTTTTAGCATATTTACTGGTTAGAACGACTGGAGCCAGTATGGGCTTGGACATCACTCTGGGTGGAAGCAGGGACAAGCTGCTTTTGTGACCTTGGGGTTTCTTCCTGGTCCTTGCCCTGATCCAGGCTCACCACAGGATCTAAACTGGACCCACAGCAATTCAGTCGTTTGTAGAAAGACTCTGTAAATAGGAAGATTCTGTAAATAGGAAGACTCCAGCTGGGTTTGGAGAGGCTCTGGGATCTGATTTAAATTAGGGCTCCGTAGCACATTGCCCTTGATCTGTCACTTGCTGCCCTCCAGCTGCCTTGGGCAGTACAACAGGAGGTGACTGAGACTCCGTGTCCTTGTCACACACTCACACCCTGCCTCCAGGGGAATTTTTTTCCCCTTTTCCAGCTGTTCCACCATCCAAGGCTCTCCCTGCCTTTGCTTCTCTCTCCCAGTCTGCCCCAGATGGAGTAGCTGGAGCTTGTGCTGCTCCTGGCACTTGGCAAGGGGAAGAGGTGGGGAGCAAAGTTGGTGCTGGGGGGCAGAAGGCCCTCTCTGGATTGAAGTTGTAGGGTTAACCCAGGGGAAAATGTTGGCTTTGCAGCCTCTGGATTGAAGTCCTGCTCTTGGCATGCCTTCAGCATTTTCCATGAATTAATCATCAATTGCCAGCCTGCTGGGGGAAGAGATTATGGGAAACTGCAGGGCAGAGAGAGAACGTAGGAAATGCAAAGAGGAGACATTTGCTCCCCTTTCTCTCCCCACCCCCAGGCAGGTGGGACAGCTCTGCTGAGGCAGCCCAGGAGGGAACACAGCCATGCCCACCTTGGTCTCACCCTGTGCATCCTGAACAACCTGCCCTAGCAGACCTGGGGCATGCCCTGATGGAACCACATTCCTTATCCCAACGAGCCCTCTTTGCCAGCCTTCCATCTATGGCTGTTGCAGCTGGGTGCTGTTCTATTCAGCTGCCCTCCTTCGGAATTACCTGAATTCTGTTCTTTCCAGGGTGAAAGAGGATTGCCTGGACAGACTGGCCAAGCAGGGAAGCGAGGATCACCGGGAGGAACGGGCCTTCCAGGGAGCCCTGGTGACCCAGGAGCCAAAGGACAGCGGGTTAGTGGTGGTGGAGCTGAGCTGAGCTGACTCCAGGCTTCTCCTGCAGGAGAGGGTGCGGATCCAGGCTTGGACAGCAGGGTGACCCCGGGGAGGGGCTGCACAGGGGAGCCCACATCCAGCTCAAGCATGATTCAGGGAGAGGGATTAGGACTGATATGAAACAAGGCACAGAATGAACCCAAACTACCTCAACTAAAATGCACTTGTTTGGCTGTTTTAGATAAAAGCCTGTGCTAACAGTTTTCAAGCTGAAAAGCAGTAACCAACACTACCATATATCATTTTGTCATTGGTCATAGATCAATCTCACAGATTATTTTGTCTCTGTGACACAAGTGACACATTCCTTTGCCCCATATTGTCACTGCCTGATTTGCTGCAGGACCAGTGACCGTGTCCCTTTGGCTGAGGTGACTCCATGACATTTAAACCCTTCTGACTTTCCATGTGCTTTTGCCTGAAATTCCTCTAGAAAGAAGGCTTGGTTGATTCCCCAAATGCAGGGAAGACCTTAGTCCCCTGTTAGTAGCAATTTTCCTTTCCAGTACCCAGAAATGGGCAGTTAAATCAATTTGTATCCTTGGAAAGTTTCTTGCACTGCACCAAGTCCAACCAAGCCCTTTCTTGCCAAGCAGTTTCTCACTCTCATGGCCTTTTTCAAGGGAAAACTTCCTAACAGTGAGGTTTCTAGGCTGATTCATGGCTAGAACAGCTGTGCAATAAAGGGGGTGAAAGCCCCATCACTTGGGTTATTCATAATTAAGTGAACAAACCATTTGTAATACACCCCAAAAAGCACAGTCAGGATGAGTGAGACAGCCCTGCCAAAAGGCCAAACAAGCCTAATCTGTCTCTGATGTTCCTAACACTGGAGAAGAATCATCTGGTGAAGGCTTCTGACCCCTTTTTTTTTTTAAAACGTTGAATCATCTTGAATTTTGACATCTGAGAAGCCAAAAATATCAAAGGATGACCATCTCCAACATGGTGAAAGGAGGATGTTTACATAAGGACATGCTACCCAGGGTGGGTTTTTTATTCTCAGAGTACATGCTATGTGCTGATTCAAGCTTGATGGTCTTTCAACTATTTTATTATTATTTTTCTTACAAAATTGAGGGAAAATCCCTGCAGAGTTGAATAGGAAAAGAATTAGGGATATGCATGGTTTTCCTGGGCTTGAGTGAGAGGTTATGTTGTAGGAACATGCACATTTTAACAGCTTGAATGAGCATGGTTTAAAATTACAGTTTGAATTAGTAGGTCCAGTTTGTATTATAAATAAAAGAGGAGCTTTTTTAAAAGAATTTTGAGGCTGTCATTTTGCAGCATGAAATTCCAAAATCAATCTCAGAGTGGATGCTCTGCATCCTGCTTCTGCTGGGCCAAGCCAGAGAAGCTTCTGCTAGGAATAATGTAGGTTTGCCTCCCATTTGGGGGCAAAAAGGTGGCATTGGTGAGATCTAAGGGATCAGGTGAGTTGCTTCTAGCCTGATGTTTGTGTAGCTCCTCCTCCAGGCTTTTTTCATTCTCTCTCATCAGTCCTGCTTAGGCTGAGGGATACTCACAGATTTCTCCATCTCTGGAGCTGCTGAACTCTTGGTGCATCTCTGAGTGACATCTGCAGCCATCAGTGTGAATTTACTGTTGTCCTTTGTTCTTGTCTTTGTCCTGGCTGTCACGTGCAGGGAGACTTCGGTGAGGCAGGATTCCCAGGGATGGCAGGACTGTTTGGGCCAAAGGTAAGAGGCTGCTGGTGACCAGCTGGTTTTCTACTCTCACTTGACTGGGGACAGGTAATGCCACACTTGTTGCATTGCTAGCAGCTCTGCAGAAACTGTGGAAATTGAATTTAGATCCCAACTTTCTTTTATGAATCCATTTGTTAAGTGAGTGTGTGCTTACATATGCTTTGTTGGAGGAAAAGGGCTGTCCTAGAGATTCTGTGTCTGTTTTCCCCCTTTCTGACATTTGTATTTCCAGCATCAACCATCAGCCTGCACCTGAGACACCAATGTGCATCCCTAACTCTGAGAGCCTTGACTTGAAATTCAGATTCGTTTTATCACCATATAATTTCCCTGGCGAAGAGGAAATTGTTTGCTTTCTGTCAAAAGTGAAAGCCTTGCAAAACAGGAGTGGGGAAAGAATTTACAACAAATTGGGTCTTCCCTGTCCCACAGACAAGAGGCAGCACCCCTGTCCTTAGAGCAGAGCTCTAAGCAAGGGCACAAACACAGGGTTTTGTTATTTAGTGGACCTCACATCTCATTTTTTGCTCACAGGGCCCCCCAGGAGACCTTGGGTTCAAAGGCATTCAGGGACCACGTGGGCCACCGGGTCTCATGGTGAGTGGTTTTCCAGTTTGTGGGTTTGAGAGGACTTTCTCCCTTCCCTCCTGTCTCTGTGAGGCTCCAGGGGCTGTGAGGAGCCCAGTGCTCAAGGCCATGGCACCACCTCTGAGCCCCACAGCTGTAGGTGGCCACACCTGCACGGGGCTTGGAGACAGCCACGCTGCACAGAGCACTCCAGCTACACTGAAATCCTTCTTTTTGTGGAATTTCTGAGGTTTAACAAGGCTCATGACAACCACACTGTGAGGACTTGTCTCTTTGGACTTGCAGTTTGAAATGTTTTTTTATTCCAGCTACAGCAAATACCACCACAAATTTAAAAAAAGCAGCAAAGATTCAGGGTCTTCACTGAGTCTGCCCTAGTGAAAATGACTGTCAGGTCCCATGTGGTGGCTCACAAGTCTTTTCTTTCCTAGGGAAAAGAAGGAATTATTGGTCCTCTGGGCATTCAGGGTCCCATGGGAAGTCCTGTAAGTATCCACACTCCTTTCCTGCCTGTGTTTTTTAGAAGAGTTTAAATGCATTAGAAGAGTTTAAATCCAAGATGTTGAGGCCAACACAAGTAACCCCAAATCCTGCTGTAACCAGGAAAACAAAATGGGTTTTAAGATCAGCAGCTTCTGAAAAGCTTCATCTCTGGCTGCACAGACAGTTGCTGGGAGAGTATTAGCTGAGAAGTGAGGAGCAGCAATACAGAAGTGCAAGGTTTTCAATGGAATGGAAGACAAGAATGTTATTGCAGATTTTTGAAAGCCAGATTTTCCAAAGAACTTGGCCTGGGGCAGGGGGAAACACATTTAAATAAACTTTTTAATATATTAATCTGGGAACCACTTGATTTTGGGAAGTGTTGAAAATCCCTGCCTGCCCTAAAATGCTACAGGCCCTGAACACAGATGAAAGATCAGGTCAGTGCTTTGTGAAAACACAAGCATGGCACTGCTCAGAGCTTGGCCAGAGGCTGCAGAGATAAAAACCAGTAAGATGAACTCAGACATTGCCAAAACAGCCAGTAATGGCATTTTTTGCTCTGGGATGGAGAGGCCAATATGACAACCTGAGCTGTTGAGTTAGAGATGAGTCCTTGCAAGGAGCTTCTGGGGGCAGGAGCCAGCAGGGCAGCTTGTGCTTGGTCAGTGACAGCCACCTCCTGTGCTTTGCAGGGCCCCAAGGGAGACAAAGGCAGCCGTGGGGAGATGGTAAGTGCTGCTCCCACCCCGGGTGGCCCTGAGAGTGACTTTGAGCAATCAAGAGTCACTCTGGGCTCTGCTGTGACCACAGGGTGCATCAGGCTCCCACGAGGGCAAGACACTGCTTACAGATGTGTACACACATCCACACCACTGTGCTGGTAAAATTGGCATTTCCTGAACCCAGCAACACTTCACCCTGTTGTCCACAGCTGTGGTATCTCCAGTGCAGCTCCCAGCCCTTGCCTTGGGAGCAGCACATGGGTGTACAGGGAGATTTTGGGTCAGTAATGAGCATTTTATGACAGCTTCTGCACTTTTTTTTTTCCCCTGCAGGGTCTTCAAGGTCCAAGGGTAAGTAGGTGACATCTCTTTTTCTGACTGGTATCTTGTATTTAAATAAAACAGTTGCTTCTAGCACGTGTAAAGCTGCAGGGTGGGTAATTGCACACCTGGAATGGGATGAGTACCTGGGGACATGGCATTAGTGACAACTGAGGAGCTGAAAGGGCTGGGGACAAGGGATGCAGCAGGAATAGACCAGGTGTAGACAGATGTACCCAGAGCAGGGACAAAATGGGACCACCCCCTGTCTTTTGAAAGTTCTGAGGGACAGGCTGCTGTGAGGTGCCAAAAATCCAGCTGGGAACAGATTCCTGCTGGTAAAAACCATGAGAAATGGAAATAAAAACTGGAGGTATTTCACTAACTGATGCCACTCTGTCTTTAGGGTCCTCCAGGCCCACGAGGACACCCTGGCCCTCCGGTACGTATCTGTGGGAAGAGTTCATGATTGAAAGAAGCTGAAATGATTGCCATGACACTCTCCAGAGGGACTGTTCCCTCACTGGAAATTATGGCTTAGCCCCATTCCTCATATGCAAAACCATGTGTGTGAATGGACCAGTGTTTCTTGTGCTTTGGTCCAGACCATCTCCAAGAGTTTTATAGAGACAGCATTGTTGCCTCTCTCACTTCTCTGCACTGAGGGGCTCCACGGGAGCGGGGATTTCACAGGCCATGGCTGAATGTCTGTGCCCCAGTGACTGACCAGCTTCCTGGCTGATGCCCCTTTTTCCCTCTGATTTCCAGGGACCACCAGGAGTTCCAGCCTCATTTGTAAGTTGCCATTCTCTGTATGTTTGTTAATGATGATCACAAGTCCTGCAGAGCCGAGGTGCTGCTGGGACCATTAAGACACACACTCAGGTCCAGCAGGAGATGCTCTGTTAGCAGAGCAGTGCTTGAACTGCAGCCTTAGACTGAGAAGTGTTTTCTTGCATCAGGGCATGCTCAACTTCTAACAATCTCAGTTTCCATCTTTTTCACACCCACCAGCAGCAAGATGGCTTTGGGGCAGCTTTCCAGACACTGATCGACTCCAACATCGCGCTCAAGAGAGAGGTACAAGGGCATTTTTTAACTCCCTGGTCTTTGTTTGAGCTGAAGACTGGGAATGGTCCCATCAGTGCTTTCTGTGTGCAGAAGGTTTATACAAAGCCCTGATTTGTCACAGTGGAATATTTGGAATTTATGCAGGCAAAGGTCCTGTTCTGTTGTGTCACTGATTTGTGAAGCTGCAGACCTCCTGACTTTGCCATTGTGACTTTGCCAGCATTTCAGCAATGTCCTGTTTGGGACAATACAAGGCCTGTGGCTCACTGGCCCCAAGCCAGCACAGCCTGTCTTTGACCACTGATTTTTCTCAAAATGATGTAAAAGCCTTGTGGTTACAGCAGTCAGTGCCCCCAAGGCACCCCTGTCTTGCCTTTTTTTCTCTCCAGGGTTACCAACACCCAGACCTTCTCATGCTGGACCATGGAGGGGAGATCTTTAAGACTCTACACTACCTCAGCAACCTCATTCAGAGCATCAAAAGACCCCTGGGAACCAAGGAAAACCCTGCACGCATCTGCCGGGACCTCATGAACTGTGAACAGAAGATGACCGATGGTAGGAAGCCCCAAAGGCTGCATCCTCCTCCACAGGGCTGTTTCACGTGGTCTCCTCCCCTGGAACCAGTCACCAAGAAACCAAAACTGTCCTTCTGTCATTCTCAGAAAAGGTGAAGTGTCCTTGTTAACCCCCAAATCCTGCATTTCTTCAGGTACCTACTGGATTGACCCAAACCTTGGCTGCTCCTCAGACACCATACAGGTCATCTGCAACTTCACCAACGGGGGCCAGACGTGTCTCAGCCCTGTCACTGTCTCCAAGGTAGGCACAGCCCAGCCCCAGAGCAGCATTCCCCACGCTGCCACTGCCAAATATTTACACAGCTTGTAAATTTACACAGCTTGTGTTGTCCCAGGACACTGGACAGTGACCACAAGGACACAGCACACAGGTTGGGGGAGCATTCGTGCAACTGTAACACCCAGAACTGCTCTCAGGAGTTAAAAAATACACCCAAGGCTCAAGACAAAGCCCTGTGTTCCAGTGATGTTTAGTGAATCCACAGCCTTAACCTGACCAGTAATTTCACAAACATGCTGCTCCCAAATCCTTTATTGACTTGACTTACGTTTGGGTCACTCCTGCATTTTGTTTTCTGCCACCTGGAGAAGTGAGGTCAGCCTAAATACACAAGTTTCCAGTGAAGTTATTGCTATGGGATTTTTTGTTGAGGAAGTACCTGTACTAAAAATACAAATAGCAATATCTGGGCTCGTTTGCAGATGAACTGGAACCTGCTTTGCAAGTGTATTGAGTTTGAAGTTTACTTTATTTTCCTCCTACTTAAGGACCTTCCAATTTGTTCTGCAAAGCAAAGGACCTGCTGTGTCCCCATGAAAACTTTCCAAAACTACTTGGCATCTGGCCCTCATGCCTATATTGACATCAGACCCAGCTCTGGACACGGGTGCAGAATGAGGCAGAGGACAGGGACCCCCTTTGCTCCCCCAACCCCTCTGCAGGGCACCCCTGTGACCTCTCTGTCACCTTACAGCTGGATTTTGACATCGGGAGGGTCCAGATGAACTTCCTGCGGCTGCTGAGCTCGGAGGTGGTGCAGCACATCACCATCCACTGCCTGAACACCTCTGTGTGGCGGGAGGGCTCCTCGGAGAGCCCCTCGGAGAACGCTGTGCGCTTCAGGGCCTGGAACGGGCAGGTGTTTGAGGCCAGGGGGCAGCTCAGGCCAGAAGTGGCAGCTGATGATTGCAAGGTATGTTGCTGTGAGAGAGAGAAAAGCAAGTGGAGAGAAATGCCAGAGCCCACTCTGGGGCTCCAGTAACATCTATTCATCCTACAAGGGAGAAGGGCCAGGTTTACTGCTAATTTTCCAGTTCAGGATGCTATACAGCTCCTGTGAAGCAGATGGCCTTGAAATAGAAAGCAAAAGCTGAAATTCTGAAGTTACTTGTCATGGGTAGCATGACAGAAGGGGGAATGGCTTCCTCTGGATGGTGACCCTGGCTCTTGTCTGGTGCCACACAGAGTCAGGAGACACAGGGCTGCATCCAGGCTCACAGCACCAGGGGTTTGTCTTGGTGGTACCACTCAAGATCAGTTTTCACCAGCCTGATAAAGGGCTCCCCAAAATGCTCTCTAAACCACCCCAGCCCTGCTGAGCCCAAGGGACAGTCCCTTGTCTGACAGAGGGATTTTCAGGCTTACAGCTCATGGAACACCCCTGGTTCATCAGCTTTCTCCCTGTCCCCTCCCCACACAGATCAAGGACGGGCGCTGGCACCGGACCCTCTTCTCCTTTCGGACACAGGACCCTCAGCAGCTGCCCATTGTCAGCATCCACAACCTGCCCCCCTCCGAGCCAGGACAGCAGTATCACCTCGAGGTTGGCCCTGTCTGCTTCCTCTGACCAAGCTATGGGACCCCCTGAGGCTCCAACCCCACCACTGGCCTGTCCTTACAGGGGCTCTCCCCCTCTCTGCAGCAAGGACAGCTGGGCTGTACCTTTTGGGCCAACTCTTGCTCCAGCCTTTGGCTCAAGGTCTCCAAGAACCCATGATCTACTGAACGCAGCCAGTTGTTGAAAGGAGGAGGAACAAGGACGTGGGGGAAGCGGGCATCAGTCAGGATGTGAGCAGTGAAAAGGGATCAGGGGACTGGGTGTTGTGGTTCCACACACAAAGCTTTTTCCACGACCAAAGAAAACATTGAGAGAAACCTCAAGCGACTTGCAGCATGTGGGTTTTTTTGTTCTTTTCCCCCCCTCATCCACCCACCCACCCATTTTTGTCTGGTTCCTGAGTTACCAAATGTTCTTTCCATTGGAAAAAAAAATTATTAAAAAAATAGAGCTTCCCTCTCAGAGCTTGTTGCCTTCTGGACAGCCACGTGCTGCATCAGGTCTCCCAGGTGGAGCTGCAAGTTGAATCTGGCTGCTCTGTGTACAGGAAGCATTTTGATGTGCAATATTAGAAGAAACAAAATATATATATTATATTATTTAAAGCAAAAAGAAAAAGGAAAAAAAAAAAAGAAAAAAACAAGCCAAGTTCCTCCTTCCGAGAGTTTAATCAACACTCCCTCTCAAGGTGTGGTGTTGGAGTAGGGGAGAGTCACGAAGCAAAGAAGGGGGAATGGAAAGAGAAGAGGGGAAGAGATTGGTGCTAAAATAGAGAGAGGGAATGGGCTCATCTGATTTGTTTCTACCTCTCACTGTGAAATCTCTGGTGCTCTTAAAAAAGTGTGTTATTTTATATATATGACTTTATTTAAGGTTGTGAAGGTGCTACAATGTCTTGCCACAGACCCAAAAAAACAACCCCATAGAGTCATCTCTCTGTGAAGAGAGGAGATTGTGTTCTACAGTTAAATCAGAGAAACAGCCACCCTAAAATGTGGCCATGGGTGTCAATAACACAACTCACACCACAGCCAACATCACTAATGGGATAATTTACAAGCAAATTGGCTTATTTTGGTATTTTGTTCATCAGCACTTCACTGCTTTGGGAGGGGAGTGAGGGACACAGCTCATCTGGAAGTGTTGAGCCTCAGAGAGCTCCTTTGGAGTTGGTTGAGTTGGGCTGTACTGAGTTGCCCACGTGACTCCCTGGACTAAGCTCACGTTTAAACCCAGCTCTGCAACTCTTCCCTCGGCCCCTCTGTTAAGACTGACATGATGGTACCTTGTTTCAGAACCCAGCCAAGCTTGGAAGGGTTTTGTTTTGTTAAGTTTTGTAGAAATTTAGTCTCTATATGTAAATTTGGAGGATTTTTTTTAAAGAGGATAATTATGGTAATCTTTAATTCTATATAAGGAATAATATTGATGTAATCAGAGCTGTACTGTATCAGAAACTCTTCAGTGCCTGTTTGGAGTTTTCATGTCTCATATGGACTATGGATTTTATTTTTTTTGAGGGGAAAAAAATTATCTGTGAGTCTCTCTTTGTGTATTTTTTTTTTTTGTCACTACTGCCTGCTGGTTGGTTCCCAGTCACCATCAGAAAAGGTTAACAGGATCTGTCCCTAATACCTCGCCCTCCATGCAGCCCCTGCCAGAAATACCTCATCCCCAGGTCAAAATCACCACCACCCATCACTCACTGCCTCCCTGCAACCCCCCATACTCCAGATCTCTCCATTTCTCATCCCATGCCATTGGTTTTGTGTTTTCTCAAGGCTGCAGTTACCATTTCTTCTCCTTTAAACTTTTTTTTCTCCTTTTCTTTTTCCTTTTTTTTTTTTTTTTTTTNAGTAGGGTGAAATTGGGGTGGGGGGAAAGGAGGAGGGGGGAAACTAAGGGAGAGAAAAGCAGGGGGCAAAGCAGGGGGAGGGGGCAAAAAAAGAGGGCGGCAAATGGAAAGAAGGAAGCAAAAGGAAAAAAATCCTGGGTTTTTGGGACAAAAAGCAGAGGAGCTGCCCTGGGCGGTGCCGGTTGCGACAGGGGCAGCGGGAAGGGCTGAGCCCGCTCTGCCCCTTCCCGGCACCGGGGCTGGCACCAAAGCCCGGCTGAGTGTCCCTCCCGAGCCACCGCTCCTGAAGCAGCTGCTGAGGGCAGGGTGAAAGCAAATATGTTTAATTAATTAATTAATTAATTACCACACCTAATTACATGCCAGCATTAGAGAAGCTGAACGGCGCTGTTAAACAGGGAGGTGCTGCATTTAAAGAAGTTGTAATTTATAGTTTTTTAAAGNATAAATATTTAAAACTGAGGCAATGGAACAGGACTGGAATGGTTTGGTTTTCTTTTTTTTCCTTCATAAGAAACTATGTGGGCAAGAGGTGCAGAAACACCCCATTTCCCAGGGGTTCCCCCAAGTGATCTGAGGAGCCAAACCCACACCCCAAACCTTCCTATGATGCCAAATGCACAACAAGATTGGGATTCCCTTGGCTCCCAAGTGCTGTGCCTCATCCCTGTGCCCATCCTGCCACGGTGCTGGGGAGCAAGAGAGGGGGGGAAAAGGGAAGGGAAACGGGAGAAGGGAAAAGGGAGATGGGAAAAGGGAGAAGGGAAGAAAAAGAAAAGAAAAAACAAAAAGAAAAACAAAAAGAAAAAAGAAAAAAAGAAAAAAAGAAAAAAGAAAAAGAAAAAAAAAGAAGAAAGAAAAAAAGAAGAAAAANCCTGCCTCATAGCCAAGGCCCTACCCCATGGACCCCCCCATGTCACCTGCCCTCCCAAGAGCACACTGAACCCTTGTGCAAGCCCCAAGGGGAAATAAACCAGGGGAGTGTGGGGCAAAGCTCTTAGAGCTGCCAGCCAGCCATCCCCAGGAGGGTTTCTTTGCCCTGGGGAGGAATGCCATGTCCTGCTGCCCTCAGTGTCCCCAAGGTCTCCAAACACACCTGAAGCCGCCGAGCACTTCGCCAGGCACCCACAAAATTAATTGCAGTTTCTGAGAACAAAAGCTTGCACTGGGGAAGCACCAGGCTGGGGGGAAGGGGGATATTTCCTCCTTTTGTGCTGGAGAAATCCAAAATTTTGCAAGTTGAATTTCCTCCACCTGCTGTTGCTTCATGCCTGAGCAAACAGCCCAGCAGCGGAACAGGGACGTTGGTGCTGGGGATGTCCAGCATTGCTGGCAGCCCTATATAAGGGACAGAGCTGAGCAACAGCCTGGCAGAGCAGGAGCATCCTCCTGGACGGCCAGAAGATGTTGGCCACCCTCACCCTCTTCCTGGGGCTGCCCCTGGCCCTGGCCACCGAGCCCCCAGGCTGCGCCCCGCTCGTCCCGGTCACCTTCGACAGCACCACCATCCCCCAGGTAAGCCCTGCCCTCAGCCAAGGCACCCAGCCTCTCCTTTCCTATCAGCACCCCCAGCCCTTGTGGATACAGGAGGAGGTCATGGGAGAACCATCAGCAGCTCAGTGTTTATCTCACTGCCTGTCCATGCTTGTTTTCCCAAAAAAAATCCAGACTGCTGCGCAGGGAAGGGGTGAAGCCTTGCAGCTCTGCACCCATAATCTCAAGAGCAGGCACTTTTGGGGGTTCCTGCTTCCATCTCCTTGCCAACCAGGCTGGGCAGCACCATCCCAATGCCTCACCACTCTGTTTTAAGTCCTTCAAGTGGTGGTGGCTCAGGTCACGAGTCTCCAGCCGCAAACCCTTCACTGCATAAACAATATTTAGTCCCTCGGGAGCTTTTAATGGGAGGAAAGCAATGACAGCCTGGCCTGGAGCAGGAGAAACACCATTGCAGAAAGAACTGGCCAGCCTGGGAGCTGGAACAGTGCCTTAACAGAAAGGGGACAAAATCCAGAGGCTCTCAGCCAGCCTGGCTCGTGCCCAGGGCAGTCACCTGCACCTGCTCCTGGCTGTGGGACATCAGACACAGCCTTTGCTTTACTCACGGGGTGCCTGGGGGTGAACCTGGCACAGCCCCTCCAACCTTCCCCACTCTGCTCCCCTCTGCAGCTCCTGGGACAGTGGTTCTACATCGCTGGTGCCTCCAGGTATCCCCCTCACCTGGCAGAGCTGAGAGCAGTGACATTTGAGGCTTTTTCCTTCTCTCCCGGCAGCCACGAGGACGAGCTCAACATCACCGAAATCATAAGAATGTAAGGACAGGGATTCATGCCCTGATCTGGCTCCCCCATCCCCAGGGGCATTTCCACCCTCTGGTGTTATCCTCTGGGCTGAGACACCCCACAAATTCAGGGCTGGAGAGCAGCCATGCCACATTAATTTATTAACATGAGTAGTCCTGCTCGTGTTCCAAATCCCTCAGGGTTGGCCGGGGCAAGCTTGGGGGTATTTGCTCCCTCTGACCTCTCTGCCCCACAGGAATGAGACGTGTGTGGTGAGGAACTCCAGCAAGACCCAGGTCTTTCAGCACAACTCGACCCTGGTGCATGGTAAAGCTCCACTGGGATGGGATTGGAATGGGATTGGGATGGGAATGGGATGGGGGACACACCCAGCCCTTGAACCTCCTGCTTCTGCCCCCCAGTATGTGGCCCCCTGAGCCTTTTACACCTCAAATCGTGTTTGGAGGTGGGGAAAAAATTTTCTTCCACCACACAGCACATCTATGGCAGTACTGTGGGACCAGGGTGGTCCCCACTGGGATGAGTCGCTGGGATGAAAGGTGATGTGCCTCAGCATGGGGTGGATCCTCACCAGTGGGGAAATCTCACTCTCTCCACACCTTCCAGTTGCTGATAACGGGGTGGTTTCCATGGCCAGACTGATCCAAAGTGACAAAGACCTGCTGATCCTGAACCACATCAACATTGACTTCCCAAATCTGAGTCTCTCAGGTGAGCAGATGCTTCCCCAGGGACAAATCAAAGGGCATGGACATCTCCAGTCCTCACAAGCAGGGCAAAAAGCCCCTTTTCCCCTGGTACAGAGAGGGGAAAGATGGGGACAGGCAGTGAGCTCCCCATCTGCACTACAGGGATCACCAGGAGCAAAGCAACCCTAACACTCCATTTCCTTCCCTCCCTTCTCCATTTCTCTGACAGCACGGACACCCAACGTGAGCAAGGAGCACATGGAGGAGTTCAAAGCCCACCTGCAGTGCCTGGGCTTCACTGAGGAGGAAGTGTTCTACACTTCCACAGAGGTACAAACCCCTCCCTGGGGTGCATGAGCCCCAGGCCAGGTTCTGGTCCCAGCTGGGATGGGGCTCTGGGGGGAATGTGAGTTTAGTCTCCCAGCACAGCTTCCCTGCTGTGCATCCCCACTGCCCCTCGAGCCTCCCACCCCAGCCATTCCTGGTGGTTCTGGGGTGAGGGAGCCCCCAGAGCTGATCTCCTCTCTCCCCCAGCATGCCTGTCCCCTGCCTGGGGGTGAAGACAATGCAGACCCTCAGCTGGGGTAACCCCCACGGACTGGGACAGCTGCTCCATCCTCATCTTCCTCCAGGCTCAGCACAGCCTCAGAACCTCTTATCCTATCCATGTTTTGGTTTTTCCTCCTGGACTGAACACCCACTTTCACTGTTCTCAACTGGGCCCAAAATAAACTCCTGTGTTTCACCCACTGGCTGCTCCTGCTCCATCTTCTCTGGGACACCCTCCTGCCTGCCCTGCCCATGGTGCTGCATCTCCAAACCCACCCAGAGATGTGAAACGCTCCAGACAAAGCCCAGCCAGGGCCAAGCATGGCAATGGGCACAGAGGCACATCCCTCATGCCAGCTCTGTGGTGGCAGGGGACCCTCCCAGCCTCAGGACATTAGGACACGAGCACCCACCCCTCACGGTGACACAAAAACCCCCTCAAGTGTCCCCCACCACAACACTCTGAGCACCTGAACATCCCCACCCTCAATTTTCAAGCCAAATCCCACAAGGCTCCATTTACACCACAGGCTTGTGCAGGGGTCACTGCAGAGTGGGGTGACAAGAGGTGACACTGCACCTTCCCCAAGTGTCTGTGAGGAGGGGAAAGGGGAGAGGATGGGAAAAACCATCACCCAGAGCCAGAGCAAAGTGTTCAGGGAGGAGGCTCTGCTGCCAGAGAGGAAAAGGCACACAAAATGCCAGGGAAACAAGACCTGCCTGTCTGACAACACAGGGACAGCAGCAGGACAGGGAGGGTCAGGCAGCTGCACAGGACAGGGGTCCTGTCCAACAGGACAGGGGTGACCTCTGAGGCCCACAGGCACTACTTTTAAGGCCAGTTTTGGCAACGACAGCAAAAGCACCTTCTCTTCAAAGCCCCCTTGGGCTTTGCCTGAGATTGGGGAGGGGGCTCTGCAGCCAAACCAGCACAGGGAGGGCTGCACATCTCAGCAGCAGAGCAAGAGGCGACTACGGCAGCTGCTCACAGGGAAAAAACGGGCAGATTTGGGCAGGTTGAAGTTTTAAACGCAGTAACTGCATCACCGTGCCCACATCCGAGGCCGGGGCAAGTGCCAAGCACGTGGCTCATCCCCGGGCATCGCCCCCAAGGGCACCGCTTGCGACACAGGTGCAGATCCGGCAGCGCCGGGCACATCCTGTCCGCTCCCAGCAGAGCTGCAGGAGCCAGCAGCGTCCGTCCGTCCGTCTGTCCGTCTGTGCAGGACTGTGCCCGCTCCGTGTGCTCGCACAGCCATGGGCACGGCCGGGCTCGTTGCCATCCTCGGGCTGGCAGCGCTGCTGCCCGCGGACGCGGTGCCCTGCGGAGCGCAGCGCCCGGACAGCTCCACGGCCGCCAAGGTAGGAGAGCGTCGCCCTGATTTTTTAAGATTTTCTAAGCCTTCTGATGTTTAAATTCTTGTAATGGACTTTCCCACACGCTTTCTGTAAATAACTTGTTGTTTTGCGTTCTTTTATGGAGGAGGAGAAATTTGAGGCACTGTTGGTTGGTCCAGTGTCACTGGAGAGGTGGCATTTTCACCTTCCAATCCACTGTCACTTTTGGAAATCTATAAATGTTGGAGTCAGAAAATAAACTGCCCCTTTTTACCTCGAGAACAGCAGCGTGTTCCCATCGTGTTTTTTCGTGTCTTAAGCGACAGGAGACAGCGGGCTCGGGCTGCCCACGCCTCTGTCAGCATCAGGGGGCTCCGCCAAGCCTCGCTGTGCCTTGGGAAAGGGCAAAACCCCACCGTGCCCCCTCTGCTCCCCAGCACAGCTGCCGAGGTGCTGCCAGGGAAACGTTTGCTGTGCAAATCACCTGGAATTACCCCGATTTCTCAGGTTCCCAGCAGTGACCTCGAAACAAGGCGGCTGGGCTGGGTGTTTTTGGGTGCAAATCCCCCGCCACAAAGCCGGGCTGTCCTGACCCTGCCCTACCACAGCCGGTGCCAGCACCCTTCCCAACCCCCACACCCAGCTATTTATTTTTTTCCCCCGCTTCATTTGCAAATATTTCACCTTGTCGCTGCCAATGCAAGAGCCCTAGCAGAATGCCAGAGGACCAGCAGCACCAGCAGTTTTGCCGCGGGGAGGGTGGAAATCTCAGGGTTTCTCCGGCAAGCCCAGCAGCTGTCACCACCTGTCCCCTCCGTCCCCACAGCTGCCGGGGACGTGGCTGTACGTGGCAGGGGCTGCCCAGTTCCCCCAGCACCGCGTGGAGATGCTGCTCATCGACCACGCCTTCCTGCGCTTGGAGCCCGGTGCCAGCGGGCAGGAGCTGCTCATCAGCCACTACGTGGCCGTGTAAGATGTCATCTGTGTGCCCTCAACCCAGCCCCAAAACCTTTCAGCACAAGATGCGAGCACGGTTCCAGATTGGTTTCTCCAAAAGGAATCTCTCCTGCCTGCTCTGTGCACCCTCTCCCCCATCCCCTTAATTTACTCATTTATTTAAAAGGTTTGGACAAGTTTTGCAGGGCACAGAGGTCTCACAGGCACCAAGCCCGGCAGGCAAGGAGAAGACCTCTGCAGGGGAGGAGACCTTTCCAGGAGTCCCTGTGCCATGGCTGCTGACTCTGCCAGGCACCAAAAGCTGTTTCCCCCACAGGGTCAGAATTTCAGGGGATGAATTTTTCTGTGCCAACACAGGCAGCACTTTGAGGTTTCTGTTATTTCTGGGTGGAAAACGTCTGACCACCAAGGGGTGGGTGAGCAATGGCAAGGCTGAGACCATGAGCTGCCACTGGAGGTCAGGCAAAGGCACGAGAGAAACGCCTCGATTTTAACAGCGAGAGAAATTAACCCTGAGGAGGAGCTGGCAGGTGCAGGGCTGGGGCTTTGCTGGTCCTTCCACACAAAGGCATCACCCCCTTTCTCTCTCTCTCCAGGGGGGACCAATGTTTTACCAACAACCTCACCTACCTGGAGGTCACTGCCGGTAACGCCACGCTGGTGAAGCACGGTGAGCGGCACGGATGGGGTTAACACCCAGCCCACGGTTTCACACGGATTGAGACACACAAAGGGCCCATGTCCCTGCTTTACACTATCTGATGTATTTTATTCCAGAGTCTCTGCCTGTTTGAAGCCTCGGTGGGCTCCAAACAGCTCCCCAGTCCCGGGGGCACCCAAGTTATTCCTGCTCCTGGGGCACCCCAGGGGTCACAGCCCCACATTCCAGCCACATCCAACCCACAGAGCAAGGCTGTGCCAGGAGCCAGCCTGCTCCCATCCCTGCAGCAGGACACCGTCCTGGCTGTGACGTTATTTCACAATCCCTTGGGGGAAGGAGGGAACACTCAGGGCAGCTTTCAGTGAATTAATGAAGCCTCTCGCTCAGTTCTTCCTCCTTGCTGAGGAAGTGGGGTGGGAATTGCAACCCCCTGGGACACAGTTTGCACTGACCCCTCACACCCTGAGTCCCAGCACGCCACATCACTCAGCACATTCCAACAGCAGGACCAGAGCTGGGGGACTTCGGCTCTTTCACACCAGCCCAATTTTAAAGAAATACAAATTATATAAACCAAGAGCCAAAAAAATCACCCTATTTCAGGACGTTTTTCCTCACCTGCTACGGATGGTTGAATCCCAGGGACTACTGACATTGCCCACACCTGGGCTGGAGTTTATTGCTGCTGCAGCACTGCAAATCTGAGTTACTGTGTTCTCTCTATATCTGTTCTCTCCAAGCCAAGACCCAGCAAACTGAGGGGATGCTGATGAACGTGAGCTCTGAAAACCTTTTACTCATCCAGTACCAAATGCAGAGGGAAAGGACGTATTTGGGGCAGTATCTCTACGGTATGAAACTCCATCCCAAAGTAATTTAAAGCTATCACAGCACACCCCCCCACACACACACAAAGTTATCAACTAAAACCATACAGCAGCTTGGTTTCACCAACAGTCAATGACTTTCCTGAGACCAACACTCCAGGAGTCATGGGATTTTCAAACCCCATTAAACCCCAAATCTCTTGGCAGAGCAGGAAAAGCAAGTTAAAGACCAAACCCACTTATAGCATAAATATTCAAAGAACAGGAAGCAAATACAATTCAGCATCGATATCATTGTAAAATCTCAACATTTTCAAGCCAACCATAATGTTTCAGTAGTTACCTCCCAGGCAGAGCACGTGGCTTTGCAGTGCTAAAGCTGATCAGATTTAACCACAAACCCATAAAGCAGCATTTTTGACCCTGATAAGGCTCCCCATCATCTTGCCAGGCTGCAAAGCAGTTGCTTATGAGATTTTGAAGACACATATAGAAAACTGCCTCCATACTCCACCTTGGTCCCTCCTGACACCTCAGGAGTATCAAACCATCCTGCAACCCCTTTAAGCATACAGGACTCAAGTCCCAAAGGACTCAACCTTTGGGAGAGGTTAAATGTGGTTAAAAGTTAAAAATGAGGTTAAAAGTGACGCCCAGGGTTGGTTTTGTTCAGGTGTGTTCACTGTGGGGGTGAGAGACCCCCACACAGACCACATCCACTGCAAGCACTGGTGGGCAAGGGGGGCAGCAGGGACAGGGATGTGGCACAAAGGGCTGTGCTGAGGCCACCAGGCCATGTCTAACACCTGACAAATCCTTCTCCAGCCAGGAACCTGAACATAAGCACAGCAGAGCAGGAGGAATTTGAGCAGCACGCCGAGTGCCTGGGGCTGAGGGCAGAGCAGATCGTGTACGCGCCATGGAAAACGGTACTGAGCACCCTGGGCCACCAAAACCACCACAGCCCCCTCCAGGCAGGGCTGCAAGACCCAGGCTGCACCTCCAGCTGCCAAACTGGGCTCTTGGAGACACATTTGCAAGGTGTTGGAAATTATTTAGAGGATTAAATAATCACAGGCTTGCTTCAACTGAGGTTTAAAATAACACCCCTAAAGCAAATGCTGCACCTGAGCATCTCCACTGGGAGCCCTGCTAACAGCCTGCTTACCTCTGCCAGGGGGAACTAGGCAAGGGATTTTTGCCCTGAAGTTACTGATTTTGCCTTAAAACCCCTGATTTTGCTCCCTAGCAAGGACCAGCTGTCCCAGAAGCTGCAGAAAGGGCAGGAGGCCCCAGGGGTTATTTCCTTCAGGTTTTCCACCAAAATATTAACCAGGTCCAGTGGTCACCTCTGCCACCAAATTTAGGACATTTTATCCTGCAAATGACCCAGACCCCGAGTCAGTTTGACAGGGGCCCCTGTTTGCAAAGTGAAGGTGAAAAACATCTTACCTTTGCTGCTCTGTCCTGGTCACCTGCTGATCCACATCAGCAGGCTCTGAGTCTTCAGAGGTGCCCAAAACCCCACTCCAAGCCACCAGGCTGGGTCCAACATTGTCCCCAACACTTCTCCAGCCTCAAGAGGCTGCCTTTAAAACTGCCCCACAGGTTCAGGGGGATGGATGACAGAGACAGAGGGTGAAACCCTGGGAATGGGGCTGCACCTGGGGCAGGTCTCCTCTCCCATTTAGCAAAAGCAGCACCTGGGAGGCAGAGCCCAGCTCCTCTACATTAACTGCATGCAGCTGTGGACTGGGGGGGGGGTTGCAGTCTCTGGATCACATTTAAATTTGGGCAAAATGAGGGGAATTAGTCAGGACTGTCTGTGCTTACAAGCTCTGGTGCAATTGGGGTTGGCAGCTGCTGGCCAAAGCCAGCCACTGCACCTGAGGAGTAAAAAACCAGCTAAACACAGAAAACATTTTGGGGCCCTTTGTCATCAGGCTGAAAGAAGTGGATGTGAGCAGAGCACCAGAGCACACTCACAAAGCCCCCTGTCAGCTGCAGCATTAACAGAACTTAACTATGCTGAGTGCCTTAGCAGCACAAGCTTTTTACTTATTTCCCCCAAAATCTGAGTTCCCCCTTTCCTTCAGAGCACACATAGCCCAGCTTTGCCCCAAAAACTTTTTCCTCTTTCCAGCACAGGCATGGAAAATGGCACCAGCAGGAGATGAGTGCCTGGGCAAGCATTGTCTGTGCCTGGGCCAGCACGGGGAAGCCCTGTTAGACATAATCAGCTAAAAGGGGAGAGGAAAATAATTCTTTCTTGAGTAAATTCTCTGTTGCTGGCACCTTGGCAGATTCACTTACCCTGTTTTTGTTGTTTTGACAGGAGGTGTGTCGAGTGAAAGCAGCCGAAGGCAGCAGCAGCCCACACCCAGAGCCCCTGGCTGCGGTCACAGCATCACCTGCTCCAGGCACTCCCTGGCCTGGGCGTGCAGGGAACTGACCCCACACAGGGCAATAAACGCTTTCTTCAAATTGGATACAGTTTGGTGCCAATTGTTTGAGAGCAGAGGGTTCTGAAGAGTTGAGAAGTGGGGTTTGCAAAAAGAGAACGAACACCCAAATCACCTTGTGTGTCATCCAGCTAGGAGTTGGGAGAGTCAGCCTGGAGCAGTGAGGTTGGGAAAGTGCTGTGGCAAAAAGCAGCGCTGCAGTGCAGCAGTAAGAGAGACCAGCCAGGAGAGGGCAATCATTAACTATTTTAAATAAGCAAACCAAGCATTTCAGGAGTAACTGGAATACAGAGAAAGCTGGAAACTTAACTGGAACTGTACAGCCTGAGGAAAAGGGGGCTTAGCTAAAAGGGATCACCCAGTTCTCCTGACAGCAGCTTGACTGCCAGGTAGCCCAGGTGGGACAGAGGTTCCTGCCCAAAGCCTCTGGACCAGGCAAGTGCTCCCTGATAATGTCCATCCACAGCTTGGTTTGCACACCACGTCTGACACTGACAAATTATCCTGCTGCCGGAGGGAAGGGATGCTAACCCAACCCAGCGTGGATTTAGTTTTCAGAGAAAACATAATTTTTTCTCGTTTCTCAGCAAGCTCATCACCCTGGAGATGAGAAGTGCCAAGGTTGCTCTCCATGCCTCCAGTACACCCCTGCCCTCATCAGGCACCTCATACACCCCTTGTCCCACCCCAAAGGGGGAACAGCACCATCACTGCCATTGTAAAATGGCAAGTGTAACAAGAGACTGCTGCTGCTGCTGCATGTCTGGAGAGTAATTCAGTCTCAGCTCATAATTAAGCACTGAAAATATCTCTCTTCCTTAAAAAGGAAGAAAATGAGAGAAGCCAGAGGGAAGGCTGCAGCAAGCTCTGTGACTCCCTCTGGAGCTCCAGGGTGCTCTGTCTCTGTCCAGCTGCCCTTACCAGGCAGAATTTCAGTGTTAAGCCTTTGGAGTAACTGCTCTAGCAAAAACGAATTTTACAAGATCACAGAATCAGTAAGGTTGGAGAAGACCTCCAAGGTCAAGTCCAACCTGTAACCAATCCCCACTTTGTTGACCAGAACAGAGCACTGAGCACCAATCCAGTCATTCCTTGCACACTTTCCAGGGATGGGGACTTCACCACCTCCCTGGGCAGCCCCTTCCAGTGCTTGACAAATCTTTCAGTGAAGAAATTCCTCCTGCTGTCCAATCTGAACATCCCCTGGCACAGCTTGAGGCCATTCCCTCTCCTGCTGTCCCTTGTTCCCTGGGAGCAGAGCCTGACCCCCACCTGACTGCACCCTCCTGTGTCAGGGAGTTGTAGAGTGAGGTTTCCCCTGGGACTGCTTTTCTGCAGCATAAAAATAAGTTCAGCCCATTCCCTCCATGTCTTGAGGCACAGCTACCCAGCCAGCCCTTGCTTCACCCCCCTCTTTATCAGCTTGTGATGTGAAACAGAACTCCCCAACCTCTCCAGAGGACAGGGGGCTGAGGGGATGCTGGCAGCAGCCTCCAGTGCTGCAGTTCAAGGGCCCATCTCAGCTGACACCACTAGAGAGCTGTGGCTCAAATTAAAAAAACTCAGACTTTATGAGTAGATTTATAGCTGAATAAAAGCCCTGAATTACAGTAGGAGACATAAGGAACAAACAAAGCCAGTCTGGCCCCCACAGCAAGTTTTGTTAACCAAATCAGAGGCCACTTGCACTACCAGCTGTGGCTCCTGAATGACCTTCAAGGATAGCTCCTGGCTGGGTTGTTATTAATGAAAAAACTTGTACAAAAAGCCTTTATTTTGAAAATGGTACAAGCCAGGTTCTTTCAAGGGGATAATTGGACTGCAGAGCTTTGTTTTTTCTGGGAAATTCACTTCTCTGAACAGAGTGTTGTGGATACTGCAGAGGTGAGCAAAGTCCAGCAATACTCAGACAGGTAAACAGAGTCTGAACATCCCTGACTCATCACCACTATCATCAGCCTTGATCTTGCTGGCTTTGTTTTTAAGCATTCTGTTCTCCCAGGCCCTCACAGTGAGAATCCTTCCCACTGTCAGTGTCCTTGGTGAGAATGAGCCCAGGAAGAGTCTGGCTCCAAAGAGCACCAACAAACCACAGAGAAAGACATGGTATCTCTTTATCAGACCTTTATTAGCAGACTGTTCCCTACATGAAGAATCCGAGTTAGATTTGCATTATAACAATTTGTGGTTACAGCTACAAAGATGGTTGTCATTTTGCATTGATTTTTGCATTCTGATATTCATATTCTCATTAGGCCACACTGGTAGGAAGGAGCCACTGCAGAATTTATGACAGGTGTCAGGAAGAGGGGGGGTGGAAAAAAAATCGTATCACTAATCCATTGTTGGTTAGATTTCCACGTGGCTACTACTGACAGCACTGAAAGTGAAGGCAGAGTCTCACCTGGGAGACTCTCCATGAACCACCAAAATCTGTCAGGAAAAAAGAAGCTGTTTGAGTGCTAGCAAATCCTTTTCCAATTTCTCACACACATCTCCACAGTGTCCTCTTGCATGTGATGAGCACTGGCTCAGCAGCAGGGTCTGCTGATTCAGCCTTGAAGCACAACTGTAGCAGCTCGTGTCCAAGTGCAAGTTTCCTTCCATCTCTCTGGAAATGTGTATTGTCTTTAGTCCCTGAGATTTCTCTCTTCCCTCCTTACCTAAAAACTCCCCCAAGTGTTCTTAATTAACTGTTGTGACACCCAACATCCACAGACCTTCCACTTCCCAACTTCAGCCATCCCCCAAAGCCTTTCTGCCGTGCACAGAGGCAATTCCAAGCTAAGGCAAGCCCCACAGTGCACCCTCTCCCCAAGGTTCTGCTTCCTCATCTGCTCCCTTCTCTCCTATGGCTTCTTGCTACAGAATTTCTCTGGGCTGAGGTCCTCCAGCAACAAACCCAGACGTGGGAAAGGCAGTTCAAGCCCCAGAGGGAAGGTACACAAGTGACTTTAGCATCCCTCCCCATGACTCAGCTGTGTAATGTAAAAGAACTAATAGAGAACTTTTTAAAACAGGAGAAGTACAAGCACAGTAACAATATTTAAACAAACCTATAAAAATAGTCTGAAATAACTCTGTTCAAATAAATACAAAATAAATATGCTTTAAGCAGTAAAACAGTGGAATGCAATGCTGGTCCATTTTACCCAAAATGAAAAGTTGGGTGAGGATCTCCCAGGCCTCAGAAGCTGGATCCTATTAACTAAAGCAGCCCATAATGCTATCAGAGAAATTTTAAAGCCATCTCTTTCCCTTAGCCTTATGAAAAGCACCCTTTGAAAGGTAAGCAAGCATGTCTTCAGGACTGAAATCTCACCTCTCCCAGTGACAGCCCCTCTCCCTAACACCCCTTCCCACAGCAGACATTCCTGACTTGGGGCCTCCACGGCACCAATGGAAACCTGAACATGGATCTACCAAGAGGTCTAAAGAGATAAGATAGCAGCATAGGCACGGGGTTTGGAAAAGGTTCACGAGCTCTCCTTGGCACCAGGCAGGATGGAATTCAGAGGTCCATGCAGGGGCTCTCATGTCGTGCTGGGAGCACAGCTGCACAGGAGCTGTGAGGTGTTTTGTCACTAAAGCCATGCATCACAGTGCTGGGCAGCCCAGGGTCTCCTGCCTTCCCCTTTCCAAGCCCCTGCAGAGAATAAGACAAGCCAATCCCGGCATGCAAAGGATACAGGCATGCAGGCTCTAGTCTGCTGCTTCTGTTAGTAAGTGCATCTTGTTAGTGGGGTTTATGAGACACACTTAAACCTATAAAAAATAAATAATCCTAATTCTTCATCAGGCTGGCTTAAGTAACCTTCAGCCTGGCTGGATAAACCACTGCCCACCAGCCCTCCAAACCAGTACAGATCAAAGTTACAGTTCATGTCAATTCTTGGAAGCAGAACATGAATGTCTCCCACCCAAAGGAATATTTGTAAACATAACAAGCCTGGTGTGGCAGCAGCTCCTACACAAGGTTTGTACAAATTTAAACAATGGGCAGGAAGTTAAACAACTGAATGGAAAAAGCAGCTCTCTGAATGGAAAAAGAAGCTCTTTCAGCAAGTCAGAAGGTGCTCATCTGTAGGCAAACAGCTCTGTACAGGCAACACGCTGAGAGCAGACCTGTAACCCAAATCTTTGCTACTCTGTCATTCTGCTGGGAACTGACCTCAGCAACTCCCACCTTAAGATTTCCCAGGAGTTCAGCTCCTGGTCTCCCAAAAGGCCCAACAAAAAGGACCCTGTGATGGTTTACATAGAGCTCTGAGTAGCAAGATGGCAAAGGACACCAGATCCTCCCCTCCCCCTTCCTTACTGACTCACAATCTGAGATTTCACAGCTTTGCTTAGTCAGCTTAGTGTCGACACATTCACAGAATGAGAGATGGCTTATATGTCTTGGGATTGCATCCCAAGATTTCAAGAGTTCCAAGTCCTCAGCATCTCCTGGTCACCGTGAGTCCACACCCAGAGTCATCTTCAAGTTTTCATACACCACGTAGCTGATGCTCACAGCTGGGATCACCTTCATGAAGTTGGGTGCCAGACCCCGGTAAAGCCCAAATGCTCCCTCTGTCTTCAGAATGTGTTTGAACAGTCCCCTCATGGTCACTTCAGGAGCACCCTCCACTGAAGCTGCAACAGGGAAAACCACAATAAATAATGCAGCCTATGTGGTGAAAACACTTTTGTTTCCAAGAGCAGTACTGATCCATATGCTTTCAGATATTCCCAGAGCAAAGGTGCTTTGTGTGGGCCAGCATTAACTGCTCAGCTACCCATTCTATGCTCCACACTGCAAGTATTTTCTCTAACTGCTCTGCAGATGCCCTCAGCCCAGAACTGCTGATCTGAGCAAAACAGAACCTCTGTCCTGGAGGTCCTTGGCCACAGAGGTTCAAGGGCAGCACAAAGTCCACTGTCCCCTTGCAGCACCACAAACAGCCCGTGGCTCAGCTGCGGGGGCCAGCTGAGGCTGTTGTTGCAATGCTTACAATAAAGGACTTTTAGCCTTGCTCAAAAACAAAGGCAGGAGCTCCCACTGTTCCAGAAGTGCTCACCTTGGGCCTGCATGCGTGTCCTCACAAGGGCCAGTGGGTAACTGGCAAGCTGTCCACAGGTGCTGGAGATGGTGCCACAGGCCAGCAGAACAAAGACCCCAGGGTCAGCGCTGTTGACAGCGTAGCGTTGCAACCAGGTATTTTTTAGAGTCTGGAAAGAACAAGCCCAAGGTCAGCAGGGAAGAGGCAAGCAAAGGAGTATCACATTTCATGAAAGATCTAGAGTAGAGGCCCAGAAAGTTCCAGGCAAGTTCAGCCAGAAGCACAGGGCTTCTCAAATCTTTTTGAGCTGCTGTTGCCATAGTGCCTGGGGAAAATCCTCCCTTTAATTTTCTGCTGCAATTTTCTCATGAAGAAGAGAAACAAGGGACCATGAATGATGCTGACTATAGCTTATGAACTAGAATCATCACACTGGATTATCTTTTAAGCCATTTTGGGGTAAAAAAATACATTTGTGCCCCATTAGGCTGTTCAAGAAAGCTTTGATAATTTACTTAAGCTCCTATCATGACTGACAGGTCTGACAGTGATAAGGCCACACAAGCAGCACAGCCCTACAATAGGCTAACAATAACATAAAACATAACATAATAATTTTTAGGCTTAACCTAACAATAGGTTAAATGCTTCATACCTCATAGACTGCCAGGTCAATACCAGCATATGGAATGATGCCCAGCATGTTGGGGATGTAGCCTTTGTAGAAGGCAGCCATTCCTTCCTTTGCAAGGATGTTTTTGGCACAATCCAACATGCCTGAATATTGTCCTGTCTTCCTTAGAGCCATCCGTGTTTTCAGAACCTAGAAGACAAGAATAAATAGCATGAAGGCCTACAGGAGAATCAGCAGGAGAACAATGTACAGACAAGGTCATTCTTAGGAGCACAACTGTCAGGACCACAGCAAGTGTCCTGCAAGCAGTACTGCTTGGTACCACCTCTGAGAGTTCATTACTTAAATATCACAGTGCTGGTGTTCTACCCACATCTTCCCACCCCTGCCCCTCTCATGAGCCCTCCTGGGCTGGACTCAGCCTCCTGCCTCACCTCCATGGGGTAGATGCTGCTCTGTGCAATGGCCCCAGCCAGAGAACCAGCCAAGAGCCGCTCGTGGATCCTCAGCATTTCCTGGTCAGTACCAATGAACCGCTTGATCTGCAGAAGCCAGAACAGACAGACATTGAGGCTCCGTCACTTATCTCAGCCATCATTTTCTTTTCAGCTTGTCTTTGTGCAGTCACAGCTCTGTGTGCCCTCACCTGCTCATAGGCCATGAACTTGATGGCTGACTCGGGTGCAATCTTGAGCACGTTGATGCCATTCCCTCTCCACAGTGACCTGGGGCCACCCTCCCGGATCATCTGAGTGAAGCCGCCGATGATGCACATGTTGTTACTGCGCGAGGCGTGAACCTGGGGGACAGGGACAAGCCTGGATTAGTTCCAGTCCCCATTACGACAATGCAACGCTTTTCTGTAATCCAGGGACAAAAGGGCGCTTTTTTATTTACCCACAGAGTTGCCAAGGTTTTAATCCCTTCCAGATAACTTCTACAATGGGAAAGCAAGTTTCTTTTCTTTTTTGCCAAGTCTAGCGTTAACTAATCAATCTAATCAATATCTCCCTCTGGAATGGGAGGAAAGGTTAAATAGGCAACTGTCTTGGCTTTTTCCCATACCTAGCACAGGATCAACTACCCATCAACTTCTCAGCTGGTTCTACAGCAGTAACAAAGCAGGCTAAAATCAAAATTTTCCAACTCCTTCCTAATGCTGATAATACCAAATACAAGCTTTGCCAACTGACCACCACATTCATTTCAACTCTCATGGCCTCAAGGTTTCTCAAAGGAAAATAGGATTTTCCATAAAACTGTCTACTACACTACTGGCAATTCTGAAATGTCTACCTCCAAAAAGATTCTCTGTACTTTTTCTAGTCAATGACTAATAACTTTTTTATATTACTTTGATCACTCAAATAATTCAAAATGCTTTTAAAAATGGCAATAAGAGAATGACAAGATTAACATTGGCCAGAGTGCTGTACTGTGCTGATGAACACTATCACCTCCCATGTAACCATAACTATTAAAGGAATCTGCTCAGGTATTTAAACAAACTGGAACTTCTCCATCATACCTGCATGAGCACTTTCAAACGGTCCAAGGGAGCTGTGCAGGTTCTGGACACGGCACCTGCACCTCCACCTGCAACCAGATGTCTCCACCACATCCCTGTCTGCCTCTCTTCCACTGTGAACTCATCAGGAACAGTCAAATTCTCTCCTACATCGAAGATCTGCAAAAGGAGAAGGTGTTCAGAAATGCTTCATCAGCCAGTGATCTTGCTAAAGTTTTACTGCTCTTTGCTAGCACCAGGTGCTGAAGTACAGGATATGCTTATTCCAAGCCAGCAGCTTATCTACAGCCACTAACTGCTGTGCCTGGCCACAGGAGCTGCCACTGCTAGAACACGTCACAGGGGAAACTGAGTTCTGATTTCAAGATTTCTCTCCAAGACCCTGGCAACTGCTGAACATTTGTCTACATCAAAATACTGCAAGTATTTAGGAACAAACTGACCCACTGCAGGCCGAAAAGCTGGACCTCTCCAGAACCTTCCAAGCTCGCAGCCTGTTAAATCTCATTACGGACTCTTCACGTACAGATAACTCCAGGAAGGATGGCTGCATGTGGAATCAGGTTCTAGTTTTAACAGGTCCTGAACCAGCTGGGGCTGACCACTGGCAGGAGCTCCTGGAGGTGCACACCAAGAGAACACCCTCAGCTCCCTGCAGTACTGCAGTCGTCATCACCTGTGCCAGCAGCTGTGACAGTGATATGTGGCAAGATTACAGCAGAGGACAGGAAGCAATTGAGCTTCAAGGGCTACAGGGAAGCTGTGAACCATGAAGAGAAAGATAAGGACTGCTGATATCAGCTCCTGGGGGCCAGGACTTGGACCAAGAAGCTGGGCAGAGACTGAGACCTGTTGTACAGGAGCTATTTCTTACCGTGGAGTGCTTCCAGTACAGGATGATTTCAGGAATGTTCTCCACGGGGTGCAGCAGGTGATAGTCTCTCCACTCATTCCAGTCAATTGTCATTGTCCCATTTTTATCCATGCTAAAAAGATTGATCATCAGGTGAGTACAGACTCCCACTGGGTGACAAACTCCTCCTCCCCTTCCCTTTGATTATCCAGGCCTACACCAAAAAGAGCTTTGCAAAGCAACTACTAAAAGACTTCTAAAGAGACACAAGACAAAGCTAGGAAACCTTCTGTTCACCAAACAATGCTGAGGTAGAAGTGGGCTCTCTCTTTCCTCCCCTCTCTCTCCCTTCTAACCAGCCCACAACAGTATTTGCAACCCCTCCTACCAAATCCAGGGACATAACTGACACTGAAGGGAAAATAATACTTACTAGGTGACAGGACCCCAGAAGTGTCCCGTCCTTATTCTGACACACAGGCAAACAGACAGAGGGAAGGTAGCAGAGGAAAAAAAGAGGAAAAAAACAGCACAAATAAGTGGTTGTTAACATGTTAGTGCCACATGCATAAAGCACTCAGCATTTCCAAAGAGCAACTGCACAGTCCCTCTCCACAGCAGCAAGCTCGGGGCAGCAGGACAGTCAGACAGGGATGCAGATCAGCTTAGGTGCAAGCACTTCCCCTCAACAGGTCAGGGAGAGACTCTGACAGTAAGTCTCAATAAAGCATTATGATTTTATAATTGTATGCCAATTCAGAGGGAAAAATCAAAATAGAAAATAATAGGAAAAAAGGGAGGAACCAAAGTCTCTGGAAAGTGCATACAGGAGAAAAAGAGATGGGTTCCATGTCCCTATATTTCTTTCTAGTTCCCTTGACATAAAACAGAAAAACCAGTGGAATCTTCACCTCTTCAGTATTTTCTCAGCCTGCTGTTCAGAGATCTTGACTCCCAAGTCCCGGAGAGACTGGACAATCTCCTGGGCATCGATGCGGCCTGCGAAGATAAGCCAGTGAGCTCAAGGACACATATTACAGGCTAACACATGCACCAGTCCACCCCTGAGCATGAGAAAGGTGCTTACCATCATTCTTTTTATCCAAACTCTTGAAAACCAGTCTCAGCTTCTTTTCATGGTCTTGCAGATAGTGAACAAATTCCTCAAAATCCAGCTGTCCATCCAGGTCTTTGTCTCCAGCCTTCACAATTTTCTGTTCAGAAAACAACCGAGAACTGTCAGTTCCTTTGTTCACTCAGACAGATCTAGCTCCCCTTCTACCATCTTTAAAACATTTCCCACACAACTTTGACTTTTTCTCCAAAAAGTAGCTGACAGAATTGTAATTCTTCTAAGAGTTGAGCAACGCAGTAGCATAGAAAAGTCACCTGATTCCAACTGTTTCCCAAAGTCCATTACACAGATGAAATGCCTCATGTTTTTATCAGGGATATTATGCTAGTGTCATGTGTCTAATCTCAGGACTGTACCTGGATTAACACCTTGCAAAGTCCTTGTGGAGGTTCTAGAACTAAGTATGAGTCAACAGATCTGCATAAAAAGTGAATCACAAAACTTGAGCCTATAAAAAAAATTGAACAGGAGAAGGAATTTCATGCCTACTACAACCCTTAGAGAAGTAAGCTCCCTCTGGCAGTAACTAACTCCAGCCAGCAAAATCCTGTCCAGCTCTAGTGAACACAGCCAAAGATAAAAACCTTTGTGAACTGGTTTAGGCACCCTGAAGCTACGTGCTTTAATTACACAAGTTTCCATGAGATGCATATAGAGCAAGAATAGGTTCTTAGTAGGACAAAGCTAAAATCAAGATCAAACTGTGCCAGACATCTAGGACAAGGCAAATGACTAATTAATTCACTGCAACTGCAACTCACTGAGGCAATAGCCCATGGACTGTCCTCTCTAAGGGCACATGGCTGCATGTTGACAGGTGAGGTGATCTCCAGACTGCAAGAATGTGGCTCAGGGAGTTCCTATCCCCCTTCTGATTCAGTCACTTGCCTTTGACAGCCTTTAAGTCTTTTTCAACATCAGTGAGCAACACTCAGTGACGTGTGATTCAGTCTAGTGCATCACCCAAAGTTTTGTTTTAATTCTTGTAACATTTATGTTAACAGCAGATGGGTCATTAAAGAAGCTCTGAGCTGAGATGAAATGGGTTAACCCTCTGTTCACCAGTATCTTGTTTAATATTTAGCCTTCAAAGTATTAGGCAAGCCTAAACTCACTGTGATATGTCTTTGTTTCAATGTCATTTTAAATTACTTCAGTACTAAATAATTTGCTATTGAAACACTCTCTCTCACCCAGCAAGTCCTGTCTCTTTAGCCCTAATGCTATGAGGATTATTCCTAATCACTTTATGAACCTTAAATAAGAAAGTGCTGCCCCAGCTGCCCTGACCTCCAAGGTATGCCCAGTATTCCTAACCTGCCATTTATCATATGACCATTGTGAAGTTCAGATACCACCTCACATTCAACTTGTGGGCTAAATATAGACCAACACCCCTCTCCTGTCAGCACATGGACTTGAACAGCTGAATCAGGGCTTCCCTCTCACTGGCAACCCCCAACCAGTTGACAGGCATTAATAATTTGGAGGCACTGTAAGAGAGATGTGACTCTGCAACTGCTCCCTCTCTCTCAGCTGCAGAAATGCAGCCTGAGTGATCAGAGACCACAGGCAGTAAAAGCTTTGCCCTGTTCACCTTCCTCCCCCACAATCACAGCACAAAAACGCTGCCTGCCCGACAGTAACCCACAGCACACGTGTGAGGGGTGAGAAAGCCAAGCTCCCAGCATCTCCTCTGGAGGTGTGAACAAGTATCTGCCTGCACCTCTTCACATTCAACAGCAAACATGAAATCTGGCCACTAACAGCTAATTTGGCTGCAGAAGTTTCTGTGACAGTCCTGAAGGCTGTGACACCTTCAGTCACAGCCCCTGCAGCACACTGTGGGAACCCACACACCTCCCAGCCTGCTGTCCATGTCTTTGCAAAGGTGTAAAAAGCCTCCCCTGCTTGGCTGATCAATCAGCTCTCTGGGCTCTTGACAGCCTGATCATGGAAAAAAAAAAAAAAGCAGCAAGATGAAAGCAAGAGGTGTGACACATCAGGATGGAGAACTCCATGGATTTAGTGCATGTCCCTTCCACAGCCAAGCAAAAGGTTCTTGCATAACCATCCCCAACTCAGCCCACCCATCCCTGGCTGAGTCACTCATACTGAGCTGCTCTCCTCCTCCCAGCACAAACCTGCTCACCTTCACCAGCTCCAGGTGACCCTACATTACAGCCCTGCTGTCAGAGGGAGGCACGTGGAAGGATGTAAGGAGGAAGAGGATGTGAAATGCTGTATCCGAACAGACCCATAGAAGCAGAAGACTCCATAGTTTGGAAAACCCATTTTTTCTATTTAACTCACATCAACTGGTTTAAACAGTCTTATAGGCACCAAGACCTCACCCAATTCAAAACAAAAAAATCAAAAAGAAAAGAGTTCACTCCACGCCGGTTCAGCAATCCCTGCCAAGGGGCACGAGAAGCATTTCCATGCTTCATTCAGTTATTACAACAGAGCCATCAAGAACTTCTCCCCCTCTCAAGCAAGCCACTAAATGTATTAGACACCACCTGCATCGCTCCCTCCCTCCCTCCCATTCCTCTCTCAGGGCCATACCTGCTTCCACTGGCGGTAGGTGGAGAATTCCTGGGAAGGAATGAGGAGGCTGAGTCGGAAGATGGATTTGAGTTCGGCCGGCAGCCCCTTCGACTCAAAGTACTCAAACTCCGTCTGCCTCTCCCCGAACACCGGCACGTACAGACAGAGGCAGAGCATCTTTCTGAGCCCAAGACTCAGCTGCCCCGCTCACTCCGACCGGCAAGGAAGGGAAGTAAAACTGAGTGATTCCCCTGAGCTAATTTCAGTAGCTAGTGGAAAGGAAATGCCAGCAAGTCTCATGACACACGCCTATGAGCGAGCCTGGCTCCGGCGGGATTGGCTGCACAAGCCCTGCCCTTCTACTTAAAAGGGAAGCCGGGCTGCTCAGTCCCACCCAGCCGAGAGGGAGCAGACACGTGAGCTGCCTCCCATTGCTCAACACCTGGCTCCCATTAAACCCCGGCACCTTACATCACACTCGCTGCCACTTAACTCTTACTGGGTGTCTGTCTTAACCCACGACGCTTTGGCCAAGGGCCAGGACACTCTTGCTGTGCCTTACATCCGATCAGTCCTTTTCTGATCCTGTTCTCACCTCTCTGGGGATTTATACAGGTAGCAGTGGGCACCAGTCTTGATCACAACCTCTCCCATTGTGCAACACGGGAGGACTATCACTGCCTTCCCAAAAATTATTTTTTTTAAGTGCAGTACGAACAGGATGCCAGCCACTTACTGCTTTAATACACGTTTAGGATAGCCACCTTAAGCAGAAGTTTTCCACTTTTACAAGGTTATTTTGTTATGCCAGAGTTGACTGCCTTTGGTTGCAAGTTCTCCCAAAACCACTTGTGCCAGCTAAGAGCAGACAACCCCTGCACACAAAGATCTCTCCCCTCTGTAGCACTCCAGTTACCAACACAGCAGCAATAAAGCCTGTGGAGCTTTGTCATTGAGCCAAATACAGAGAAAATCACCCAAATCAAGGGCAGGCTTCAAAACAGCCCCAGCTGCTTCTAAGCCTCCTAGCTAAGCATCCACACAGCAGTTACACCAGCTTAATATTTTTCATCCTCTTCTGACTCCAATTAAACATTGCAGTCAGTTGTGTGCTACAAGAAGTGTCCTGGGCAGAACAACATTTTCCAGTTTCTACCCCTGACAGTTTAACTGCTTTGTAAGCGAGTTCCTGAGCTCTCATTAGGAGCAAGCCAGGCTGGAGGGAGTGTGGCACAAGCACCATTTAATGCAGGTATAATTACAGCTTTCTGAGCATTTGGTGGAGTTTGAGGTACAGGGTAACACCTAGCTCCAGAGAGAGTACCAATGTGCAGGAAGTAACAATGCTGTTCAGGACAGAATCACTGACTGCTGACATGAATTTTAAATAAAGTTATAGTCTTGGTATTAATCAGGGAGAAGCTATCATGCAGGGAAGATGCAAAAGCCATAGCCAATAACCCAAACACCGAAATCCTATCTGCACCAGAAGTAACAAAGTGTGTTTGCTGAACTGGTTCAAGCCAGCCAGGATAACAGCCTTCCCCACTGCTGCGGACACAGCAACATTTTCTAGTGTTTGTTGTGTTTGAACAGCCTTCCTGACAGAGCAAAGTCCAACCAGCACTCCCCTCCTCAGGCCCTCATGCACAGGGTGCCTGTACGTCTTTACCGTGGTATTTTGTTCTCTACAGCAAAGCCAAGGTCTGCTCACGGAGCTGCATGTCAATCACACAAACTGGGAATATTTAATCTGTGGCTTAATTTCAAGGAATTTTTTTTTTAAAGCTTAATGGATCACGACCCACAGCAACTCAGTACCCTTGGGATTCGTGACCTACAATGGTGTCCTCTGCCCTTCCTGGGGCACCTCACCTACCATGGCACCGTGGCCAGGTTACCTAACTAGGCTTAACCTACTCCCTGCTGACGTCTCTCTGCATGAAAACAGGATCTTCTCAGGGACTCCAGATCCTCTTAAAGATCAGCTGCAGCAGCTCACTGCATGCATGCCCACAGCACACCCCAGCCTTCCCACCAAGTCCAGTCTCACTGCAAGCAGCACCCTAATGATACCTACACCCCACTGTCCAACACCAAACACCCCCAGCAAGGGGAGCAGAGCGGGTACCCCCAGCAACAGGTAGTAAGTGAACAAATCTAACTCAGATTTGCTTCACAAAGCCTTAAGATCCTCCGTAGTCCTTCCCACGAGTTGCCAAGCATCACTATTATAGCTGCTTGGCAGCTCAGTTGCTATGCCAACATGATGCAGATTTTCCTAAGAAACTCTGTTTGGACTTGGCAGCTAGAGACAAAAGGCAAAATCGGCACATTTTAGGAAAAAAAGCCCTTCTACCTACGTCAGAGGAAAGGAGAAAGCTAATGAAGCTAAAGCTGATTTTAAGCAGGGTATTAATTACAGAACAGTGAGCTAAGAAGGAGAGACAGATTACAAATGAAGTTTATACCAGCCATTCAGGTTTTAATGACAAAGGGAACTTAAACAAGTATTAAGAAGTTCTTGTATTTCAGCTTTAAAAATCCTGGTAAAGCTGGAAATACTCAAGAGCCAGGCAACTCTCCAAAGCTGCAGGGATCAGTGCTCCTGGGACACTGGTGTGGGGTCACTGGCCACATCTCAGCACACACAGAGCCAGTCCCACTGCTCCAGCCCCTGCAGGCAGCAGCACACACAGCCCAGGGCTTCAGGCACCAGCTGTGGACAGTACATCCCTCATTAGCACCATCTATTCCTGACCAAACCAAGGACAGGGCACAGAGCTCAAATGAAGTCACTCCTCACTGATATTTCCATCCACCAATTCCAACACTGAAACAACACATTTCTAGGCCATGTGGAGCCAGCCTGGCTAATACCCTCTGCAGTTTCCTTGATGACAAGAAAAGTGAGCCATGAAGGAAGGCAAAACCAGCTCTTTCTCGCTTCGGCAAACTCATTTTCATTTTATTTATAGGATTTGGTTCTTTTAAATGATGCATGAGTTACCAGGTTCCATACCCTGCAATCCCTGCTAACATTTCCAAGTCATTTGTACACTTCTAGGCATCTGCTTCATCACTGGTTTACTACATCACCTCCAGAATGTACCTCCCAAGGGATGGAAAGATGCAGCCATACAAGGAGCAGGAAAGTATGCTGTTTAATTTTGAATTTACTTTGCTAAAAAAAAAGGCTCTAAAAATATCAAGTACCAGCAAGCGTCACAGTCACGTAACATCCTCCTTCAGAGGCAAAACAGCTTTCTGGGCTCCAACCCTATTGCTAGAAGGTTTCACTGGGTTCTGCTGACTTGGTCTTTTTCAATTTCTGGAAACGAGCTTATAATTAATTGGACAGTACAGAAAGTCCTCACAAAGCACAGAGAGTGTACAGTGTATGAAGGAAGGGAGTTAATGATTTAAGAGACCCCAGCAGAGTAAAGAGCTGCAACCAGCCAAGGCTTTGCCAGGGGAGGGATAAGAGACCAGGCACAGCAGGGAGCACTATGTGATATTTGACATAAAGGTAACTAGGTAAGGTGACCTGTTCCACCAACAACACACAGATCCAAAGTTACAAGTCCAGATGGTGACATCAGGGGCAGATCATGCCTGCTTCCTGTGTACACAGATCCAGGGCCAACATAACACATTTGCAATCAGTATTTTCTCTCCATATTTGCAATAACAGCCTCATGTTGGAACAGCTTTGAACGGGCAAACATCTGAGGAGGAACATAGCAATGACAAGTAAAGATTGAAGAACCAAGGCCAGGAAGCCCCTCCAGTCAAGTTTATGGATACACATAAATTCCTTACAGAAACCCCAGTACCAGATGTGATATTTTTGTGTGGTTTTAGAAGAGAAGTAGTAACAGGTGTTTTTACAAAATGAAGTGGCCTACCAAGCAAGAGACTGCTCCCAAGGTTACAGCCAGCCAGGGGCAGAGAACAAAAGCCCCCATTTTCTATTAACACCAAATAACACTGTTTGCTCACCCTGGTTTATTATCTATCCCTAAGGCTGTATGAGACTTCTCCCAACACTTCTCCTCAGACAGGTAATTGGAACACTGATATCTGATCAAGCACAAACAAGTCATTGCATCTTAACAAGTTACTGTCCATCAGCTGAGCCATGGGCTGGATGAAGCATAAGCCAGCCTGAATTGCAAGGTGAAACATATCTGCATAATCCTCAACAGAAGAGCTTTACACTGCATTTTACTTTACAATCAGGGCAAGCTAAAATTACACAGTCACAACCTCCTGGCAGATGGGCAGTTACTTCCTAAGACGCAGTAACTCCATTTTACCACATCCTTATCCTCTAGGTATTTCTCCATCAGCCAATCCTACGGTTCCTATGCAGCAGAACTTCCCAGGGTCACACAGGAAAGAGGAGATTGGTATCAGCTTTCAGAGAAAGCTTTATTTCCAGGTGCGAACAGATGGACTCTCCCTGACAGAGAGACCATTGTTCTCTGGAAGACACCAGAGATTTTCAGCCCTATAATTCCAAGGTTTTCGTCACCACTTCCTTCAGTTCTGAGCCTCTGTCCTTCTTCAACCTCTGTGCACCAAAGTCCTCTTGAAAATGCGCATGCTCCTTTTTTGGAAGGGGATGCACAGTGCTAACTGCTGAGGATAGAGATGAAGGCAAAAGTCCCTGCAGATTTTTCAGCCTGATTCAAGCAGGGAGTGGCTTCTGCTCCCCAGAATGTGAAATGCCGCCCTGCTTGTTTCCATTCAAAACAGCAGCAGAACAGATATTAATCCTCTCTACAATTTAAACCTATTCATCCCTCATTTTAAAGAGAAAGCTCACAGCAACAACCATGCCCCATTCCCTGTGAAATAAACTGGATCCTGAAAGTCACACAGCCCTATCCTTGCTGCAGCCCTTCAGTATCATCCTCACCTCCCACCCTTCGCAGGCCTTACGCCCAACTCCTTCCCCCCTAATCCCGGCTCACACCCTTGGTTTTAAACCACATGTAGTCAGAGCTGACTGCACCATCCTCAGGGGAGACAGACAGCACTTCCCTCCATTAAATAAGCCAGAACTGCAGTCGGCCAGCACTGTACTGGGAGCTCCAGCACTAAACTAAGCAGCTTTTGTTCGCCTACCCCAAACAAAGCCTCACCATTTATTCTCTGCCAACTGTGAGCCCCCACCACCTCCCCACTCTCCCCTCCCCTGGGAACTTCCCATCCTCACGCAGATTTTAGTCTCTCCCTTATGCCACCCGCTCCCCAGGGACAGTCTTTACTCTCTTCCGGGCTCTGCCATTCAAATAATACAGCCAGTTACTCATTTGCTCAAAATATGCAAGTTTTACCAAAGGCTTGCCAAATTATCAGAGACTGACTCCAGAACATTTCAGGATGCATTTGATTCTTTGCCGGTCTGGGGTGCAGGAGTGGGACTCGCCACTAACCTGCATTATCATTCCCTGTCCTCTCAGTCATGCTTTTTACAAGTTGCCCAGGAACCCTGGAGGCCCCCATATTCCCCTTTGCCCCTAAACAGCATTTTTCTCCCACACTTTGAACATCATGTTTGGAAGGTTAGATCACCTCCTCTCTTCAGTCACTGCCCTGCCCCCCGCCCCCTTCCTTTCTAGCAGGCACACACAGTTAGACCCTGCTCCCTTTTCCTGTTCCTCTCCCCCCTCCCCAAATTCACACACACAGCTACTCACACACTCCACCTGCAATACCCCTTCTCCCAGCAGACCACACACTCCACTGTCATGTGCACCAACCCCTCCTCAGGCCCCTGGATATCCCATTACCTTTGGAAAATGCTCTGCGGGTCCAACCACCAGTAGGATAGTTGGTCTCCTTTCAGTGGGATCAGTCCCTCTGTCCTGTGTCTTCCCCAACACCTTTGGCCCTTTCTCCCCGGGGCCTGGAAGTGGGGTGGTGTTTCTGGCCTCATCCTCTTTTTCATCTGCAGGACCTTGGCATATGGCCCTGGGAAGGAAGCTAGACAGAAAATGCCACAGGGTCTGCAGCATTGCTGCTCCAGCGAGCATCCCAGGCAGGGAAACCCTGAGCGCTCAGGAGCTGCCCGCTGCCAAGGATGATGTGACTGCACTACCAAGCACCCCCAAGACGGGAATCGGCACGGCAGCCAGCGGGAGGTTCAACCCAGCGACTCCACCGGCTCAGATTCTTTACAGACCGCTCCTGCGGACGCTTCCTGCCTTTTGAAATTGCTGCTACCGCAGTCGTGCCTGGCCTGACAAGCAGCTCATTGTACCAGAGCCTCAGAAATCTGATGGCAACAGACAAAGCACCAAGCCCCCTGGCACGGAGAAGCCGAGACGCCGCGCTTTGGAGACTGCTTGCACAGAGAAGCCGAGACGCCGCGCTTAGGAGGAAAGCTAAAGATGAACCTCTCCGAAAGGAGCCTCTCAGAGCTGCCAACTGAGCTGCGCGTCCCGGCTCATCCCAGGCGAGCAGCGAGGCTGAGCAGCGATGCTGAGCACCCGGGCTGCGTCCCCACTGCAGCAGTGCCCAGCCAATCCTCGCTCCCAGCACTGCGCTGCTCCGGAGCACGGCAGCGCGCGCAGCCGGCCGGGAGCGCGCCCCGGGCGCGGGAGGCCGCCCGCAGAGGAACGCGCCCGCCGGGCCCCGGGGAGCCGGGCACGGCCCGAGCGTGGAAAGCGCTGCCCCGGAGCGATGGGCAGCGTGCGACGGGTGCGTGTAGCTCGGCAGCCCCGGCCGCAGCTCTTTGTTAGGGCAGCAGATGGTTGTGCGGAGAGAAGCCGGCTTTGCCCAGGCATGGCCGCATTAACCTCTAAGTGCACTCTCTCTCCCCAGTCTATTATGGTCTCATCCGTGCCTACAATAGCTCTTTGGTGCTGCATTGTGCTGCCGCCTTTGGCTGCCAGCACAGCGTCTACAGCCATTCATCAGTGCGAGAGCTGGGCTCAAACCATCGCTGGTTGGTCGGCTGGCCGAGCTCTGCTGGAGGAGCCTTGAACCACCTAGTCAAAGGTAGGATATTAATATATGAAAGCACAGGGAGACATGATATTGCTTGGATTTCTACAAGAAATGCCACGCTTTCCTCTGCTGCCACAGCAGCAGCTGTTCATTGATTAGTGAGCTGTATCGGCCTCCCACCAGAACCCACCCTGGAGGAACCCAGCATTTTCCATTTTACAGTTCATCAACTTACTTCATACTCCCAGATTCTCTGTGTGCACAGAGGGCACTGCATGCCTCACTTCCAAAGTAGTGTGACTTTTCCATAAGTCTGGGGGTTTTAACAGGCAGAAAAAATGAGTACAGACCCACAGTTTCCATCACTTGGGGCTCCCTACCCAACACAGCACAGTAAGAGCCACAGCAAGCAAAGGACCTCAGCTTTCAGCTTTTAACTTTTGAGAGTGACAGACTGCAGGACACTTCCAGTATACAGATATTAGATGTGAAAATACGATCCAAAATCTAAAAGGTCTGAAAGCCTTAAGCAGCCAAGTTGCACATAAATTTTGAGATGAACATCACTTTTGGGAACTTGCTGTCATTGAATTCCTATAATGAACCTAAGTAATGGAAAAACTGAGAGACAAGTACATAGAAGACATCACATTAAAAAATTCTTCTGCACATACACCAGAATTACTTAAGAAGAAAAAAATGCTTTTTAATCACAAGGTCTATGTACAGTATGCAACAAAGTTTTTTATCTTAAAATTTGACACATACCAACAAGTAACCACACATAAAAAATTTTAAAAATTATGGGGCAGTAACACTGGGGTGAGGGTGTGGGAAAGCCCAGTCCCTCTCTGAGGAATGGCACAGTCTGGTTCTAGTTGGGATGCAGTCAGCAGCTCAGGCACAGGAACAAAAGACTGAGGAATTCTTGTCATGCCTCCATTACCCTGAGCTGCTGTCAGTCATCCCAGCTACAAGCACAAAAGTTAAACTACTTTCTAACACATAGTGAATCAGATCCTTTAAGATGACATTTGGAAGTTTTTAATGCTCTCAAGCCAGAGGAACAAAGCAGATTTTCTGAACTGGGCACGGTTCTTCAAAATCAGCTTCTATTAGCCTAAGGCTGTGGTTTCCCAAGCAGCTGTGAACTAATCTGAAGCTTACTGCCACTAAAGTCATCTCACACATCCACTTAAGCCCTGCACTTACCTTGCTCCCATGCTCTTCTGACAACCTCATTAACCCAGCCAAAAAACTGCAGAGCTTTCCTGCTGAGGTAACCTGTTGAGGCTACTCATGGATGGGGTCCAAAAAAGTGTGGAAAGGGCATCTGAGGTGCCTGCTGCAATAGGCAGGCTGCCCTCCACTCACACAGCCACAAGTCACCATACAGAAGGCAAAGCACCCAAAGCAGATCTTGAGATTTGTCCTCTGTGGTCACTTAATACTCACAAGGCCCCATTTAACAGCTGATGCTACCTGACACTGTTACAATTGTTCCCCTGCATTAGTATTAATATTAGTGGTGTGTGCACATCAGGGACCCCCATCTTCCTTTGTTCATACAGAGATTTCATAAGAAAATAATCATTTCTGCAAGAAATTACATGCCTGGGGTGTAATTAAAGCAGAAACTTAGCAATGCTTCTTTGGCCTCTGTCCTCACTAAAGGAAACCTCAGAGGAATTCTGTCACCACACTAATTCACACAACTCCTTGACAACAGACAGAAATTTCTAATCATATTTAAGAAAAAAATTTAAAAAGCATTTATTTTACCAAGTGGGTAATTTTATTAGGTCAGAATAATAAACCTAGTAACAGCAAGATGATTATAGCTAGAAGCAAGACAACTGCACTCCTGCAGGGAATTTGTAGGGAAGTATTATACTACCAACACCACCATGAAGCGAATCATTCACACAAAAAAGATGTAATAAATACTGTGAGTCCAGCATGAAAGGTGACACAAAGGAACACGAGGAACAAGAATTCCCTTTTTCTAGAAATCATGAATGAACACCTAGTGAAACAGCTTTCCCAACCTCAGCTTCATTAGGAGACAGCTATTCTTGCAATTCCAGCTGTTTACATGATCCAGACCTGGGATTTAAGGCAGAAAAAGCAGGAGGGCTGATCTGAATGCTGGCTCTTGGCCAGCACACCAGTCACTGGGGACAGAAGGCGCCTGTGGCAGCTGGCCCCAGAGCCCTGCACACCAAAATGGGTAGTCATTAGATACCCTGAGCAGAAGCTGACAATAAAGAGCTGTAATCTATCCAAATGGAGACAAAAGAGAGAGAAAAAAGCAAGAGACTGACATGTTTTGCTCAATTATTTTCCTCAGGTCTGCAAGCTGGCAGAGGGAGGTTCTGTGTAAGCCATAAAACTAAGGTATCTTGTACCCTTTTCAGCCACATCATACCACCTTCTGAGTCTAAAACTCCAGTTTTCAGGCAGACACTTGCCTTTTCCAGGCTGGTACACCTGGCAGAAATTAACTTTTGCTTTTAGAAGGTTTCTAGAAGACTTTTTGAGTAAATGCACAGCGTTTTCCTGTGAACTTGTGAGCCTCATCAACGACAACTTGCTAACATGTAAAAAATGTGAGAGAGGGCAAAAAGAAAGGGGGGCAGAGGGAAGGGAGCTGTGCTGGGACAATGACCCCTCTCCTCCTCCAGCACAGGAAGAGCTGCTGGCATCTCTGGTTCCTTAGGTGACCCTGCAGGAATGAGCAGTGACTCATCTCCTTTGGGAGCCTCCTGGAAGCACCCCAAGGAGCCCTGCTGCCTACATGTGTGTGCCACCCAGAAACAGCACCCAGCCCCCAGCTGGGATGGGCCACCACGACTCTGCCAATTACCTCTTATCTTTTCAAATTTAATTTCTGAAAGAGGAAAACGTTAAGTATGTCACTACTTTGCACTTTTTAGAAAGTTGAAGTTAACCCTGCACTGTGCTTCTCACACCAAGACATGAAATCTCAATGTCTTGGCCACTGCTGCTTAAATAATTAAACTGTCTTGTGACATTCAGGTACATTCATATATTAAGGTGACACAGCATAGCTCAGGGAACACTACAAAGCAACCCAGGTCTCCTTGTTACAGAAACCCTGGCACAAGGAATTAGCTACCCAAGCTGATCTATTCAGGCATCCACAGCCAGTGCCAAATACAAAAATACAGAGAGAGCTGGCCAGGGACAGGGAGCACAGAGCCATTGCCCAGGACTGAGATTTCCACCAAGGTCATATCACATTATATGAAGAGCAGGGATTAACCAAGAGACAGGGCATCATCCTTAATACTCAGCAATTAGAAAATCAGCTTCTTGCTGCACCAGACAGTTAAGCAGGAAAACAGATAGTGAGAAAGGATGGCCCTGCAGCAGCCCAGGCCCAGGCCTGCCCCCACACAGCTCTCCTCAGGCTAAATGATGTAGGTTCACATACCAAGCAGCTCTGCCTTTCCAGGCAACTCATAATCTAAAAATTTCAAATATTTCTCTTAGAGTGGAATTCTCCACTCCAAACCATTTAGCTGCCAGAAGCTTCCCTGCAGCTCATGACTTGGGAGTTGGAAAAACTCAGACATCTCAGCTGCCTTCCCATGAGTTATCACATCTATGTTTCTTCACCCAAGACAAAGACTGGGCCATCATTAAACTGTGCTCATGTCCCACATTCACAGGGACAAATATAGCAATAGGACATGAACAAGAACAAAGACTCATTTCCCATTTGCTACAAGTAGGGCTGTAGGAAAAAACTCCCTCCCCCTTGTCCTCCTCCCAACACTGTATCATGTTATACTGTGTGCAACCAAGAGCCCAGGGCTGCAGCATCACCATTTTGTAGGGCTCTCAAACAAAAGACCAAGTCTTTATTATGCCTTATTATGCCTTTATTATGCCACCATAAAATGGTGACCATTTTATTAATGCTCACCAACCATTTAAGGGTTCTGCTTAATATTCAGCTAGATTAAAAACAAACAATAAGTATGCTGAAGTCTGGAGTTTTTTATCTGCTGTTATCTCAGTAATCTGACACCTCCCTGAAAGGAGGTTTTACCCAGAGGTTGACCTCCGAAGCAACCAGCAACTGCACAAGAGGAAATGGCCTCAAGCAACGCCAGGGGAGGTTCAGGTTGGACATCAGGAAGCTTTTTTTTCACTGAAAGGATTGTAAGCACTGGCATAGGCTGTCCAGGGAGGCCACCATCCCTGGAGGTGTTCTCAAAACAACTTAGTGCTACAGTTTAGTTAATACAGTGCTGTTGAGTCAAAGGTTGGACTCTTGGAGGTCTTTTCCAACATTAACTATTCTAATAATCCATGCAGATGAGGACAAGGAGATATGTCTACTACTTACCAAGGCATTGAGCACTGGTCACTAAAAAATATCCCACAGAACATTCTGAAAGACCAAAGCACTGCTGCATATTCTACACAGGTGCAATCAGCTGCTTTGGATGAGTTTTGTTGTTTCATTCTACTCAGGCTGAGGGGTTCCTACAGGCATTCACTTCCCTACCAAGTTCAGAACAGACCCCATCCTGCAGGAAGTAATGCTGTGAGGCCACATCAGTGATATTCAGGATGCCCTTCTACTTACACAATGCTGACATTTAAAATTTATATGCTCTAGTCAAAGTTGCACCTACATCTCTCAAAGGTCAGCCAGCAGCCCTTGGTCATTAGCACTGTGCAAATAGGACAAAGGTCTCTGCTAAATAAACCAGAGAAACATCAGGCTCCTCCAGTTTTCTGCAAGATAGGACAAAAAACAATCCTGGAAGAACAAACATCCCTCAAGAGTTATATACATGGTCCTATATGCACATAAAGCAACACTTGTCTAATCTGCAATTGTTTGTTTATATGCAAGGAAAACATGCAGGAGCAAGTTTCTCCTGTGCATATTTGCATCTAAAACCTGTCTCCCAACCTCCCCTCGGAACATCCAGCGGACACACACTGCCCATTTCACACATTAATCACACAAAGGCAGGGCTGACCAGAGACCAGGTCTGAGTAAAGACTTTCACCAGGACAGCCTGAGATTCCCTGCTCCCCAGCACCCCTCTCCTCCTGCTGTCCCTGCAAGGCCTGGCAGAGTCAGAGCCTGGGGTGGCTGCGGTGCCAGCCCATCTCCCTGACATTCCCTGTCCCCAAAGCTCTCACTGTAGGGGCTGCTGGCCAAGGCTATTAATAACCAGCACTGTGCCCAGAAGTTTCCTTGTGCCAAACCCAAGGCCTGTCTTCTCCAAGTCTTTTCTGCAGCTGTCAAGAACTCATGTGATTGATTAGAGTTCATTTGCATCTTCAGCCTAAATCAGAGAAGGCAACAAACCCCAAATTCATACCAACTAACCACTCACCATAGATTTGAAAGTTTTATCTACAATTAAATCACTGACCCACAGTTCTGCTCTTGCTCAAGTGCATGAGAACAGGGTCTCTGTCAAACCACACATTTCATAATTACAAAGAGCAAGAGCAGGCCTCCACTCCCTACAGATCCAGCAGATACGATCTATTTTGTTTATTATTTTAATAAACATTACTCATGGATGTGTGAATTTAATTAACATGTTATTGAAAATGGTTTCACCTTGTATTAAACTGGTTTGGGGTATTCACAAAAGGTAATCCTTTGGGATTAGTAAAGAGATGGGTGGATGAGAAGTTGTTGGAAGCAGAAGGAAGGCTATCAACTGGAATATCAAACTGTAACAGTATTTGTCTGATACAACCTTGTGTTGCTCAACCCTTCAAGATGAATTACAAAAGCCCAGTTAAAAGCACCACAAGTGCCCAGCAGGACTCAGGACATGTAAACCATGAAAATGTGATAATGCATAAATGTATATAGGTTTGGAGATGTATTGTGAGATCTAAATGAGAGCTGGAGAGATATTCCAGTACAAATTACAGAACAGTATTAGAATTTTGCTCTTTTTATCATAAACTGACTTCTGTAACACAATAAAAACTCAGGTCCTCCAATTCCAGATGGCTGTGGATGGAAAACAGGTGAAAGCATCACACTGGAAAAAGTCCCTGCTCCTTCTGCCCCTTACAGTTGCTGAGAATTGCAGTACATTGTGCATAGTATAAAACAGAGTTTTCAAAAGTGCTGAAGAACAAAACAGTTACAGAAGCAGAGCCTGAGAGGAAGAATTAAATGACGTCATGACAGAAGATAAACTATTGATCAGAAACAAGATAAAATTTTTTTACGATTGCAACTGCTGCAGTAGAAAGAGTTTCTCAATCCATCCATGGAGTCACTTGCCAAAGAGCTAACTGATTTATTATCCCAGAATGGCATGGACACAGCTGGAAGAGTCCAGGGACACACTTAAAATGCAAAGCTGTTCAGAAGAAAAGCCTGACGCAAACAGAACACCACAGAGTCCAGCTGCAGCAGCACAGCTTTGCTTCTTCAGTGCATGGGAAAAGTGAAAAACAGACCTTGGGGGGAAGTTTGGACATCCAGGACCTGAAGATCAAAGTGGAGATATGGGGCTAAGGAAGAAGTGATGAAAGCAGATTTCAGCAGCCTGGGAGCTGACAGAGTTTTCCATGGGGAAGCTGATACCAAGGGAGCAATCACAGTTGAATATATGAACTTAGGAGGGGAGAGTATCACAAGACCAAGGAGGACATCACTGTTAGGGTAGAGGCAAAGAGGACATTTGGGACTGAAAAGAGACAAGGGTTATGTTTTCTCTGTTTCTTAAAGTGAACTAGTCCAGCAGAAGATGCTGAGCACCACTACAGAAGAGGCAGCTGCAGATAAAGTTCACCACTTCAGTCTGTCTCTAGGCAGCTGGGATTAATTCCACCAGTTCAGACTGTCTGGAAATTCAGCAGCAGAGATGAAGTTTTGGAATGGCACTCCAGCCCTGCAGTTAATCAGGATCAGTAGGAAAACAGTTATATTAGCAAACACACAAGTATTACCATCACACATTCTTTCAGCAATAGGACATCTCTGGATACAAAGTAGGAAACAGTTCTGTTTCAGCCTATTTCCATTAAGTGCATATTTCAAGCTCCATAGGTCTATATAAAGTCAGAAAGCAACAGTAACAGGACATTTGCCATCCCAGAGGTAGATGAAATTTAGCAGTAAAAGACTATCCCTTCACACAGTACAACAAGAAAAGCTTTTAAAAAATTCTTCACATGGTTATCATTTTACTGCCCAAACAGAGTGAAGTATGTGGATTGCTTCATGCTGACCAGTGCAAACAAGCATTTCGTTACAAGGCTCACTGGTTTGGCACACTGTTATTTGTCAATTGGTTTAAAGATAACAGCATGGGTTAAAACAAAAAAAAATAAAAATAAATTTAAAAAAAAAAAGAAAAAAAGAAAGCATCATTTACATAAGCAAATTCCACCTCAAAGGACATCTGAGTGCAAGCCCTTCTCCCCCCCACCACAGAAGACCACCTCTAAAAGAGAAAGCAGCAATTTTCCAAGAATGCCACAAAGGGTTTTATCTCAGCAAGAACTCTCGAGCACTGAAGGAGCCAAAATATTGCTCATTTTCTTTTCAAGTTCAGCCCAAAAGTTATTGTTACCACAAGGACTTTTAGCCTACTGACGCAGGGAGATTAGCAGCTCGCAGCTAAGATTGGCGATAGCCTCACTTTACGAGCCCGATGTTTTCTCCATCTGCTCCCAAACATTAGAAGGCAACTCCCATATCAAATGTACTGCTGCATGGAAGGAAAAATAAAGTGCACCACAGGCACCAAGTAATTTACTAATCACAAGCAATCCATGTGATTTATGCCTAAATTGGTCTCCAAATACCATGCTCGATAAATCAGAAAGGTTTTTCTATCTTGACACTTAAGCACTTTCCCTGAGCGTGACCTCACATTAGTTAGGCATTGAGGTGCCAAAATTAGCTAAGGATGGAGCAGAAAAAGGACTGACTTATTAATAGAACTGCCTTGGAAACAGGAAGTTTATTTGATTTCCCTAAAAATTGCTCGACACGGAAGTTTGCTAGCCAGCTGAGGGCTGTTCCCACATTTTTAACTGGAACTTGAGAGTTTTGAGCTCTGCATCCTCACTCTCAATGGTTTTTACCCTGCTAAAGGGGATGTTCTCATACTAACAATGCTTTGCAAACTCTAGAATGTTTTGAGTTGGGAAAGGACCTTAGAGAACACCCAGTTCAAACCCCCTGGACTAAATCAAGTTGCTCAGTGCCCCTTCCAGCCTGGCCTTGAACACTTCCAGGGATGGGGCAGCCACAGCTTCTCTGGGCATCCTGCTGCCAGGGTTTCACCCTCCTCACACTGCTGATGTAGAAGAGGAGTCAGAGGAAGGAAAGGGCTGAGGAACAATACTGACAGACAAGGGCTTCAGCAGAAAGACAGGATTGTTAAGCAGCATCCAGGCAGCGCTTCCCTCCGGCAGCGAGCTCCGGTCCGCACAGAACGGTTCCTCTGTGCCGCTCCCGCGGCGCGCCAAGCAAAGGAACTCTCTGCTGGGAAGTAAAAACGCAGTTTGTTTTAAGGTGCTTCCTCCTGGGCTGCAGAATGTTAGGCTGGATTGAAGTGCATGCAAAGAGAAGGGAATGCAAACGGAGGCAGGCATGCAGGTGTAAGCACAGAACGTTCTGGGTCGTGGGGGACTTTTGCCAGAGGTCAAGGATTGGGCCCCACAGGTGGCAGCAGGTCAGTGTCACAGGGCATGCACAGGTGACTTGTGGAACAATCAGACTGACATACCCAAATGCACCCAGCAGAAAACCCCCATGGCACTCATGTTTTTTCTAGAAACAACACAATTCAACTACTCACAAGATCACACTGCCAAGGAATTCTCATGTTTTACAGCAGCTAGGAAGATGCCAACCAAAAAGAAATGTAAGAAGTTAAGATGCTGGAGATTCAAAGTTAGAAAGGACCTAGAAACTCTGGAAAGGACTGTGTAATTAAAGCACTCAGAATAGGGCACCACTCCCAGAACAGGGAGAGAATAGGAGCTGTCACTTGAATTAAGTATCTTTTCAGTGACTCAGAAGTTATTCTTAAACTCTTCTTCCTTCCTGTAGGACTCAGGCACTCTGTAGTGGCACATCCCTGACTGCACCCATGTGTTTATCTCCTATCTTCACATTATACTCAGCTTTTTTATGGCCCTGCACATAAAATACAAGTGACTAGGCAGGGGAAAACTGTGCGGCACTGAGGACAAGCCACATAGACATGTAAATTACACTAGTCACAGTTCAATACAGCAGCATCATGTTGAACCTTGGAGCCCTCAGCGGACAGCATCACACAGAGCGGTGAGTACAAAAAGCTCCCTGAAAAAGAAAGCCAGAGCTGCATGTTTTATACGTGCAAACTGTACAGTACAGCAGCCTCCCTACGTTCTAAGATATTCCCAAACCCATAAAATGAACAAGTCTGGCATAAGCCATCCTGGGCAAGCTTGAGTAGCAACACACTGCCAGATTCATGAGGAACACAGTGATGGAATGAAACCTGCACAATTATCCTGACCGCAGGAATCGCTTCCAAAGCACCTTCCACAAGTGTAAGTCAGCATGCAAGTTGCCCTGTCCTGAGCCCTGGAGAAACGCAAAGTCCTTTATGGTTTTTCCTCCCCAAATACCAGGGTTTTAATCTTATTAACTACGGACAGTTAACACCGTACATGCCTACAGGGTAGCAAGCAAGCTGATTCCTCCGGGTCTAGTGTGGAAGCCAGCAGGGTGGCTCTGAGGCAAGGACCCTTGCGGAGGGGAGCAGAGCGGCCGTGTCGCATCAGAGCCCCGCTCACTCTCGGGAAACAGGACGCTAAAGGGACGCAGGTGCTGCCATGGTGCTACTATGCGCTGGTGCCACCGCTGCCCCGGCAAGACACACCTGGAAGGCCTCCAGAGTCCACGTCCTGCTCCCGAGACAAACGCAGAGAGGGCTCCGGAGCGGATACGGGACGATGGGAGCGGCCGAACCCTCCCTCAACCCTCGGGACCGCTCAGCCCCGCCGGGCCAGACCCCACCGCCCGCCGCCGCTCACCCGCAGATCCAGCTCGGAGCGGTGCAGCCCGAGGCGGCCCAGCCCCACGGCCAGATCGTGGATGCAGAGCGCGCCGTCACGATTCACGTCGAGCTTCTGGAACAGGGCCCGGAGACGCCGGTCCTGCTCGGAGGCCTCGCACAGCGACCGCCCGCAGGTCCCCGCGTTCCCCCCGCCGCCGCCGCCGCTCTCCACCGCAGATCCGTGCGGGGACCCGCAAGGGCAGAGAACGCCGCTCACCACCGGGGAGGCGAGAGAGCGCCGCGCCCCCGGCATGGCCGCGCCGGCACCGACCACCCCTCACGCCCGCGGCACCGGCAAATGGCGCCGCTTCCGCCTTCGCGCCACGAGCCGTCGTCGCCACGTGACGCCCCGCGCCGGCCAATCACAGCGGGCGACACGCCCTGGGACACGCCCCGCGGCGCCCACCCGGAGTGGCGGATCGTGACGTCACAGAGGACGCCCCCGCCTGTACCAATCGGGAGGAAGCGCCGCGGAGTTTCGGAGTGTTGCGCAGGGAGCGGTGCAGGCGCGCGGGCCAAGCCGCCATTGGCTGAGCCGCCAGGGCAGGCGGTGATGAGGAGAACATCTCCAATCAGAGCGGGAGCCGGGAGGCAGTTTGAGCTTGACGGACGTCGCGCGCATCCGGTAGGTTGGAAAGCAGTGCGCGCTCTGGAGTGATGGACAGGAGAAGCACCCAATGGGGTTAGAGCAAGGAGATCCACGGGCGGGCCCAACCCCTCACCGGCCCCACGCAGGCCCAGTGCCCTGAGACCAGCGGCGGGGCGGGGCCGCCTTTTCTCTGCCTGATGGACAGGGCTGTTGACCAATAATAATGCGGTAATGCAGGCAGGAGGCGGGCAAGTCCTGTGACTGGCAGACGGGCAGGCCAATCAGGCGTGGCAGGAAGAGGGGCCGATTCTGGAAGCCATTACGCCAGTGCCGCAGGGCGGGGGCCGTTGCGCGGGGCTGCCGGGCGGGCGCCGTACGCAATTTGCGTATCGTTGGCGGTGCCAAAGGGGGAGCGGGGGGGACCGACCCCTCGGGGCCCTGAGGGGCCTCGGGGCCCCCCTGTTGTCCCCGGCCCCGGGGGTGGGGGGGCCCTGCCGCCCCTCGGCCCTGCCCAGCATCCCCCAGGCCCCCCAGGTGTGACCCCGTGCCCCGTCCCCGGTGCCCCCCATGGCCATGGCGTCGCCGCCGGCGCCCCCAGCCAAGAAGCGGAAGATGAACTTCTCGGAGCGGGAGGTGGAGATCATCGTGGAGGAGCTGGAGCGGGGAAAGCACCTCCTCGTCAACCACTTCAACGCGGGCGTGCCGCTGGCCGCCAAGGCCGCCGCCTGGCACGACATCCTGCGCCGCGTCAACGCCGTCGCCACCTGCCACCGCGAGCTGCCCGAGGTCAAGAAGAAGTGGTCCGACCTCAAGACCGAGGTGCGGCGCAAAGTGGCCCAAGTGCGGGCTGCCATGGAAGGGGGAGGCGAGAACCAGAACGGCGGCGGCAACGGGCCCGAGGGCGAGGACCCGGCGGGCTCCGCGGCCGCCCCGGTGATCCTCACCCCCATGCAGCAGCGCATCTGCAACCTGCTGGGAGAGGCCACCATCATCAGCCTGCCGAGCGGCGACTGCGGCGCGGGTGACGGGAGCGAGATCCCCATCACCGCGTCGGCCACCACGGTCACCCTGACCCAGAGTGAGTGCTGCACCCGCCGGAAGGCTCTGGGCTGGACTGGAGGGCCACACAGAGGAGACCCCCGAGCCTTGTGTGGGGACAGAGCCACAGAATGGTTTTGGTTGGAAAGGACCTTAAAGAGCACCCAGTTCCAACCCCCTGCCATGGGTAGAGACACCTTCTACTAGACCAGGTTGCTGCGTCCAGCCTGGCCTTGAACATTTCCAGGGATAGGGTGCCCACAAGTTCTTTGGGCAGAGAGAAACCCCAACAAAATGAAATCCCCACATCTCTGTAATGAAATGCTCCTCCCAGTCTGCCCTTGTGGTGTAGGGGAGTGGCCGCAAGACACGCAGGTACTGAAAGTCAGCTTTGACAGCTGGACTCAGCCTTAAGGACAAGGGAATCAAGGATCCTTTGCACCTTGGGGGATTCTTCAGTCCCTCTCAGGGAACCAGAGCACGGGGAAAAACATCTTCAGGGCTGATTTTCCAGTGTGCAGTGTCCCAAAGAGCAGCTCTTCTACCGACAGGGGCCATTCTGGGTCTTGTCTTTGCTGTTATGCCAGTCAGTTAATGCTGCTTGGAAAGATTGTTCTAAACTGGAGATTGAGAAATGATATTGTCTAGACAGATAAGGCATTCCCTATTCCTTTGGATTGTACAGCCCAGAAGGAAGGTCGACTGAGGGTGGAGTAGACTTAAATAGGTCATTTTGTGCATTGCTGGCCATTGTATGTTATCTCACTGAACAGGCCGTAGTTCTGTGATATTCACTGAATAGTCCTGTAGATAAAAATCCTGTATCAGAGCTACTCCTGACTCCCTTTCTGTCCTTTGTTCTCAGTTCCTGCAGAGACAACCTACCACAGTCTGGAGGACGGCGTTGTGGAGTACTGCACCACGGAAGCCCCCACCACCGTCACTGCGGAGGCGCCCTTGGAGATGATGGCCCATCAACACGAGGTGTCTGCCAAGCCCCAGGAGCTGAAAAGCCGCATTGCCCTCAACTCAGCCAAGCTCCTGCAGGAGCAGCGAGTAACCAACCTGCACGTGAAGGAGATTGCCCAGCACCTGGAGCAGCAGAATGACTTGCTGCAGATGATCCGCCGCTCGCAGGAGGTGCAGGCGTGTGCCCAGGAGCGGCAGGCACAGGCCATGGAGGGGACACAGGCAGCTCTGAGTGCCCTCATCCAGGTCCTCCGCCCCATGATTAAGGACTTCCGTCGATTTTTGCAGAGCAATACACCCAGCCCATCGGTCACCACTGAGCCTGGCCAGACAGGGCAGCAAGATGGTATGATCCAGTGAAAGAAACAGTGATGGGAGGGGAGCTTTAGATTGATTGAATTAGGAAAAATTTCCTCCCTGAAAGGGTTGCCAAGCCCTGGCACAGGGTGCCCGGGGCAGTGGTGGAGTCACCATTCCTGGAGGGATTTAAAAGATGTGTAGATATGGCACTTGGGGACGTGGGTTAGTGGTGGATGTGGCAGTGCTGGGGAAACGGTTGAACTCAATGATCTTAAAAGTCTTTTCCAACCTAAACAATTCTGTGATTCTGTGGGACATCTGCCATGCTAAAAACCTACCCATGCTGGCAGAGGACACTTGGGAGCAAGGGGTGCTGCCTCTTGTCAGTGTGAATGGCTCCCTTGGAGTTTGGCTGAGTCTAAACAGGTTTCTCTGCTAATCTTGTGCTAATCTGCCTTTTCAGACTCTCATACAGAGCCATAGCAGGATGTGTAATAAACCAGCAATTTAACGTGGATTACTTTAGTTCCTCAAACAATAGACTTACTTTTTTTAAAGTTATTTTTTAATTTCTGTTTGAAAAATATCTGTCCTAAGTATGACACCTCTCTTCTTGTCTCTTTCTCGAGATCTATAGCCTTTAACTGACTTCTAACGTGGAGAGATTTGTCGGGATATCAGTGCTGCAGCTGCCAAGGTACAGTGATCGTGAACCCATAGTGCACACAGTGAATGCATTTCTGGCTCTTGCTGAAAGCATTTACTGCAAACGTGGTACTGGATGTGGTAGAACCTTCCCTCTGCACTGAGAGCCGTGGATCCTGCTCCTGCAGCGTCACATCCTGCCCATGCAGACTAGCACCCAGCCTCCGTGCATTTTAAGTCCCACCTACCTCCCCTGAGGATCCCAGTGGGATTGAAACAGTGCATTCACCTCATGTTTTATCTGCGTGCAGTCATGAAATTTCTCTATCAACTTGGCAGATGTGATGAAAGTTTCATGTCTTGGGTACCAGAAACTCTCCTGGGATACGTCCTGGCACAATGTCTTTATTTGTTGCAGCGTAAACACCCAAGGGCCTGGATGAGTTTCACTGGGGTGGATGGAACGGTGAAACTCCATCTCTGCTTCATCTGCATAGTTTGTCTCCTCCAGAATACCTTGATCCATCAAAGCCGACCTGGACTAAGGTCCTGAACTAAGGTCCTGGACTAAGCTGCAGCCACACAGGAATTCCCAGTGTTTAGGAGTTTGTCAGCCACTGGTTTGAGTTAATTTTGGGGCATTACTTGGTTCTGCTGCTGGTGGTGTTTGTTTTGTACAGTTTGGGAGCTGGCAGCCAGTCCAGCCACTCCGTGTTTGTTTACTGGCTGGCCTCATCCTGACGAACAGAGCTGAGGTTCTCCTCACTGTCCTATACCGTTATACAGGGTGAAACAACATTACAGCCACTGCTGAGGCATTCAGGCTATGGGGCTTGGTCCTTAATGAGAAGGCTTACTTGCACAGGATGGTCAACATGATTCTCACAGACCTGCAGTAACTTCATAAACTTTTAGATTAAAGGTCCACTTGTACATGCATGGAAGAAAACTTGGGGAAAGAAAAAAAGGAAGTGTAAGTCTTCTCCTTCTACCTTGCAAAGTGGCTTACATTTTACAGGCTTGTTGCTTGCCAGGTTATTACTTTTGAAATTGAACTTTTCCAGAGCTGGTATTTACTTGCTGTTAAGTCTCCTTTAGGGCTGATGAGGGAGTGAATTTGCACAATCAAAACCTTTACACAGCCTTTAATGGGGAGATGCTGATGGGGGACCCCTGGTTAGAGCAGTAGGTGACGAGGTCACTGCTGTCAGTCCCTGGCCTTTACTCACCTCCTCCTTTCCACAAATCTGATGGAGGAGAAAAGGACAACACAGTGAGAAGGGTTTGGTCCCTGGAAGACTCCCAGCCCCTTGGGACTGACACCTCCAAGCTGAGTCAGGGTGGATCCTGCCTTGTCTGGCATCTCACCACATGAGTAGCACCTGCCTGACTCTTCCTCTTAGACTTTGTGGAATCAAATCAATTGCTGAATTGAAATTTATTTTTAGAGTGAGAACTATGTCATATGTGTTGGTTTACCTCATTTGTGTAATGATCTCTCCTTTACAAATATGAATTTTAATAAAAAATACATTTTGGTAAACAGGCTGTTTCAGTTCATTGGTGTGTGCAGAAGTGAAAATGAGATCACGACAACAACTTTGTAACACATAATCCTCACTGTGGAGGACCAAGGAGAGCTGTGAACAATCACAAGTCACAGTAGCTTTTCCTCTTGTTTGTGAACCTTGTGGCTTTATATTTACATAATTACAGTCTTTTTCAAATAATAGCTTTTACAGGCTTACCTTGGAGCACGAGTTATTTCACAGTGTCTGACAGATTACTGAAATACAGTAATCTCCCAACTGCTCAGAAGATGCCACAATAGCCTAAAATAATGGTAGAAATACCAGCCTTTGGCTTTAAATTGCAGTGTGCATTTTTTCAGTGACTAAGCACTTCAGCTGTGTTGCTTTTCTAGAGGACTAAACATGTTGCCATTGGAACCACCCATTTTTCCTGTCTTTTCAGGATGAATGCACAGCTTAGTCAAACCAGCAGCATCCAAGTGTGCATTCTGTGTACAGATTTTGGTCTCATTAAAAATATGTGGCAACATTTTAAATACAGGGTGAACTGTGTGATGAGGGGCATGGTTGTTGCTCATGAAGTGGTCATCGAACTTGGGAGGGGACAGAGAAAAGTGTCCCTTAATGTTCAAACCAGGATGAATGGCTGAACAGGACACTGGCAGGGCAAACAAGAACACAGGACATTCAACTGAACAACCAACTGATGCCCAAACAGAACAAAAGCTAAGGAGGAATATTTATAGATGTTTATTTGTTCTCCTCTACCGTTCTTTTTGTACCTAGAGATTTGTATTCAACATCCGGACTGGGAAGGAGCCATGCAGAGATGTTCTGCCACAGGGTGCCTTGGACATGGGGGTGAGCAGCATCTTCGTGCCTGCTGGGAAAAGGGAAGTTTGGCAGGGGACTCAGTGGTGAGAAGAAAATGTTTGTAGCCACGGAGGCAGCACCAAGCCTCCAGGAGCGCCGCTGCTCCCTCTGGAGCAAGGCTCCGCTTGCGATGTGTGCGGCTGCAGCCCGGCTTTCCAGGAGATGGCACTGCGCGCCGGGATCCCGAGCACTGCACCGTCCCTGGAACCACCCCTGCCCTCCAGACCTCGCGGGACCCTGCTTGCACCTTTCACTGGCAAATCTGTTCAGGGCTGAGAGCCTGGAGAGGAGGAAATTCAAAGGGCAGAGTGCAGCAATGAGATATCCCTGGAAAAGTCATGGTGCCTGGGGACTCAGACCAGGTCCCTCTGCTTCCCAAAGACATGGCAGGGGACACTGAGATGTCTGCCTTTGGGATGAGTTCACTGCAGAACCGAATGGGCAAGCACAAGACTTAAAAAACCACATAAAGTCCTTCATTATAAGTAAAGGGACAGGTTTTAAGGTTTTTTAGAACGGGTTTTAAGGTTTAGGACAGGTTTTTAGGGTTTTTCTTACATGTGTCAGTTTCCCACAAGTACAGTGCACTGCCATCACTGCATCGTAGTTCTGGGAGCAGATCCCCTCCAAGGGACAGAATGATATGCCCCGCGCACTCAGCCAAATAACCTCTACTTCCTCCAGCACGATTTTAAAGCTTGTCAAGCCTGTTTTGGCAAAGCATCCTTCTGGGGATCGTCTGTGGGTTTTTTCCTGTTGTCACGAGAGGTTGTTGCCAGCAAGTATTGTCAGCAGAAGGGTGATCAGGTCAGTGTGAAAATTGAAGCATTTAAGGTTCTTTGTCTTGCTTGAAAGCACCTGATAAGAAGCTTCATGGGACTGAGGAGCACAGCTTCCAGCCCATGTTTTGAGTGGGGGAATGAAATCAGTATCACCTGCAAATGAGTTCCAGATGTGCAGGTGATTAACCCGAGGCAGAATCCCAGCGCCAGCAGGGCCAGTTTCTTTCACCTCTGTCACCTGGGATCCCAAATTAGAGGTTGCTGGGTCACGGGGGAACCACAGACTTAGGGTTGCTTCTGATGTATTTGGGGTAACAGCGGTATTTGCAGTCAGTGGGGCAGACCACGGCCACAACCAGCAAGTCTCTCGTCCAGCACAACACTGAAGGGATGGAAGCTGGGATACAGACACAAGATAAGGCTTAATAAACACAACAAGCCTTGAGGCAAAGCAGGTTCCAAGTCTGCAGATTTTGGAAGGGGCAAACAAGATCCAGTTCCACCCACAGACCTCACAGAATGAAGCGGAGAGTTCTGCCACACATTCCCAGGACACACTGAAGCAGGCATGGAAACCAGTAAACAAAAAAAGCCAGGCAGCTGGATTTTCAGGTCTAACCACATTTTTTGGGGAAAGGAATCCACCGACTCCAGATTCCTGGGCTCCCTTTTTTCAATAACAGGATTCCCAGTGCTGGCAGGCCAGAAACCCACCGTGCAGGTGTGTCCTTTGCACATCCAACAGGAAACCCAGCCTGGCACAGAAAGTGAAACAGTTCCTGGCCTTTATGATGATGAGTTCAGTTAAATATGGAACAAGTGAAAAACACAAGCAGGTCAAAGTGCAGCTCACAGCCTGTTATTCAGCTGAGAAGATGCAAGCTCGGAATAACTCCACACCGTGGGATAATCCTATGCAATGGGGATCGGTACCCATTCCCCTCACAGGGTTTCCAGCTGCCTGCATGCTACAGCTTACACTGCTGTGGTGTCTGCACCCCCTGCCCCATTTTGGGAGCTCCCCAGCCTGGACCTGCCCCTGGTTCTGGGGAAGGCACCCACCCACTGCAGCTCCAACCCATTGCTCCTTGGAGCAGGGCATTGCATCCCACTCACAGCTCCAAGAATGCATTTACAGCTTAAAGTGACTTGTGATAATCTCTTTTTTTTTTTTTTTGATGATGAGGCTGAAAGCTCATTAAGGCCATTACAGCAGAGGCACAGGTGTAACAGAGAACCATTACTGTGTTTATGCTGTTACAGCAACGTGTGTAATTTAGTTTTAAAACTTTAATCATTTGGCTGCCAGGACAAATGAATTAGCGTGATGATGCTTTCCAGAGGAAGATGCTGATGATGTAGTTTGCAGAGCTTGTGCATCTGGGATTCCCTTGGGAAAAGAGATAGGATTTGAAGGCTCACCAAATGCATTACAGGATCTACCTCACTTCACCTCACTGAGTTTTGTCCCTCCTGCATTTATCTCGCCTTGTTTCTCCACTGCTGCTTTATCTCTGTCTTCAAGGCAGAGAGGAGGCAAGACAAGGCATGTCTGCTGGTGCTCACTCGCAGAGCACAGCGGTCCCAGCCCTGGCCAGCCGGGCACACCTCTCCAGGAGAGCAGAGGTGAGGCCCAGACTTAACTGCAGAGCACAGACTGATAAAAATATCCCAGACTGATAAGACAGTGCCCTGAGCCAGCAAAAGTTGAGGAAGTGGTGGCGGCACTGGGGAGCGGCCTCAGGAAAGGCTTAGGTCAGGAAGAGCACAGGGCAGGGATGTGGCTGAGGCTCATGGAGCAGAGGTGAGGTGGGCACAGCCATAGAGAAATCCATAGGATGTGAGTCTGGGATGAGCAGAAACAAAGCACTTTGGTCACACACACATGGCCCCATGGCCAATGGATTGCATCTGGAGCAGAACATAACATAAAGCCAGAGGGATGGTGGATGGATGAAGATACCCTACACCCACATTCCCTCTGTGGGAGACTCGGACTAACCCATCCCCTCTGTAAACAGGAGCACTGTCCCTTTAAAACATGTGAATTTCTCCAGAAACAATTATGCAGCATAAACACAGCAAAATCAACAGGGTGAATTTTGAACTAATAAAGATTTAATCTCTCAGTCATGAGACTGCGTTTGTTAGGAAAATACACATATCCCTGAGACTGCAGCTACGGTTGCTATACTACACACTGCTCAGCAGCTCGCTGGGCATTCTTCCAAATCCATTTATTTTTAACATCAGTCACATTATTCAATTAATTATAAAAACACTGAGGTTTTCATGAGATGTTTCTGATAAAACTGCAAAGTAAATATGCGTGAGAACAGCAAGGATTAAAGTCTCTGTAAACTTTAGCATTTGAGGCTGTTGCTATAAACAAGAGAAGTCTTCGAGAAGGTTATTTACCAGAGTGATTCATAGCAGATAACAGAGTCTCCTCCCACACCACACACAGGGATCGTTTGTCCTCTACCTAGGGATGGAAACAGAGCATCCACATGTCTGTCAGCCATGTGCTGGGGCATGAGAGGTGTGAGAACTGGGCTGGATTCTTCAGATGCCTCTGGTGTTTCAGCAGCATAGCTTGTAAACATCAAATATTTAGCAGGCTCAGCTCTTTCCCAATAAGCTGGAAACAGAAATCAAAAAATGCCAGCCCATCTCCAGCAATGCCTCAAAGCCTTGAAAACACCAGATGGGAACTGATGGAAGGATTCAAGCCTCACCTGTAACAGCAGCCTGTAAACCCTGCTGTTCCCTGGTAACTCCTGGTGTGTCCTGTGATGGTTTCACTGAACCAATACAAAATGTTTTCCCAGTCCAAAGTCTGTGTAAGCTTAACCTGGTAAGCAAAAATCATAATGCATTTGGCTTGATCCAATTTTGCACTTTTATCCAAAGACATTTCTGTGTAATTTTCCTAGCAGACTCTTTTTTTTTTTTTTTTTCCCAAGGTTCACATTGTGGTGGAATTATTTGATAGCTCTGATATTGTCTGCATAGATGGCAGATTACAGGCAAGGAGTCTGGGCATCAAAGCCTGGCAGAGAGCAAGGACTCCCAGGCTTTCATCCAAGCTTTGCATATCAGCCTTGGGAACAGTTCCTCCCTTATGAGCCTCGACTTCTCAGCCACAGAGGCTCTTGGGCAAACACCTACATTTTAAATCTAGGCAAATCACGTTGATGATTGCAGGCTCCTTCAGGACAAGGAGAGACATTTTGTTCTGCTTGCCCTTAAACGATGGAATCCAGCCTAACCAGGGATCCCAGCCGCAGCGCTGGACACAGCAGCAGCACATAATAACAGGGAGCCATTTCGATGAAGGGATGTGCCCAACTGGTTGCCACATCTCACTTGTGGAGGGTGAGATTCCAGCTCTGGGCCCTGCCTTGTGCTGCTCCCCAGGGCTCTGTGGTAGCAGGGCCTCCCTCCTGCTCCCAGCCAGCCCAGGCACTGCTGGCCTGACCCACAGCCACTCTGTGGTACCCTGAGGGGACAGGATGGCCACAGCGCTGAGTGGCCTGAGGAACCGTGTGCCTGCAGCCCGTGGGACACGCTGATGAGAGGGATGTCACCACGAGTTGTTTGGGCACTGGGACAAGCCAGGGGAAGAGTTCCTGGCTGTCAGGAGGATGCAGAGGTTATGTCTGTCACCAAACCACAGAATGGGTCAGGTTGAAAGGGTCCACAGTGGGTTATCTGGCCCCATCTTTCTGCTCAAGTAGGGTCATTCCAGAGCATATGGCACAGGATTGTGTCCAGACAGTTCTGGAATATCTCCAGTGAGGGAGACTCCATAACCTCTCTGGGCCAGGGAACAAGCACTGCACAGGAAAGAAGTTCTTCCTTATGTTCAGGTAAAACTTTCTGGGCATTGCTTTCTGCCTATTGCCTGTTGTCCTTGTGGTTAGCACCACTGAGCCAAGCCTAGCTTTGTCGTCTTGGCACTCCACTTCAGGTATTTATACACATTAATGAGGTCCCCTCTCAGTTATCTCTTCTCAAGGCTAAACAGGCCCACCTTCCTCAGCCTTTCCTCATAGCAGAGATGCCCCAATTCCCCATCATCCTCATTGCCCTCCAATGGACCCACTCCCAGGAGCTCCTTATGTCTCATGCCAGATGACTCTGCCATCACCTCGGCACAGGCAGGGACACCCCAACCGCAGGCCCGTGCCATCCCCTCAGCTCCCGTGCCAACTGGGGGCTGCTCAGCCTGCAGAAGGGCTCCAAGACATCCTCTGGGACGGGAAGCCCAGCGCCCCAACTCCCGCTGAGGGGATACCGCGGACCCTCCTTCCCGCCCATCCCCTCAGGCAGGGGGCGGGGCTTGTCCAAACAGACAGCCCTCTCCTCCAATCCTTGCGCTCTCTTCACCGCCCCGTGCCGGAGCAACCAATCACTGCCTCGCAATGCTCAGCCTTGCTGCTATCCAATCGGACGGCGCCGCTCGCGTTCTCTCGTCTCGGGGGAGGGCGGGTGTTACGTGCCGTCGGTATTCCCGAAGCGCGGCGGCGCCGCTCTCGCCGCGCGCTGCCCGCGCACTGCCTGCGCTATCGGCGTAGCGGCCGCAGTTGGCGTAGCGCCGGCAGAGGCGGCCGTGTCGGGGAGCGGCGGCCGCCGTGCGAGGAGCGGGCTGGAGGAGCGGGCAGGGCCGGGCAGGCACCGGGCCGGGACCGCGCCGGGACCGCGCCGGGACCGCGTAGACTAGCAGTGGAGGGCGCTGGGAAGCGGGCTGAGACCTTCCGTGAGGCAGCTGGTGATGGGGGGCCGGGAGAGGGGTAAGATCGGGCTGCAGCTCGGTGCACGGGCTGGGACGGTGCTGATCCCGGGCTGCAGCTCGGTGCGCGGGCTGTGGGGCCAGAGCTGGGCTGCGGCCCGGGCATGGCCCGGTACCCCTGGGGCCGGGCTGCGGGGCAGTCGGGAGTTTAGAGGGCCAAGAGGTGGACTAAGATCTGGGCACAGCTCAGTGCACGGCTCAGACAGGGAGCTGGGACCTGGGCACAGCTCAGTGCACGGCTGGGACCTGGGCACAGCTCAGTGCACGGCTGGGACCTGAGCACAGCTCAGTGCCCGGCTCAGACAGGGAGCTGGGACCTGGGCACAGCTCAGTGCACGCCTGGGACAGGGAGCCGGGACCTGGGCACAGCTCAGTGCCCGGCTCAGACAGGGAGCTGGGTCCATTCAGTGCGTGGCCCCGGAGTGCCAGGGGACAGGCTGTGACCTCACAGTAGCCAAGGCTGAGACCTGGCAGCAGCTCGGCGCAGGGCCACACCACTGCTCGTGGGGTGGGGCATTGACCTGTCTCTTCCCCACTGTGCTCCAGGGTATCTGCGGGACAGCGGAACCCCCGTGGAGGTGCCCGGGCCCTGGCAGAGCCAGCTGGGTTCTGCCGCAGCCACCGGGCAGGAGAGGGTCTTTAATCACCCACGCAGGCAGCTCCTAGAGCCAGTGAGGATTGTTTACTGCCCGGTGTTCATAACCTTGTCCCTTTGAGATGTTAATCAGCTCCTGCCTCCCTGGTTTAGGTGTTTTGTAAATGTGTAACGAAATCGCTGTCTGCAGCCCCAGATCTGAGCTGTACGGGGCACAGCTCTGTGCAGAGCCGGTGCTGGGGGGAAGGCAGCATTCCCGGTGGGCCTGGCCATTGGACAGCCAGATGACCTGATTCGGTTGTTATGCTGTGTAATCTGGAGCAGGCTGCTTGTTTTTTTCCCTCTCTGCTACTTTCTCCATTTATAAAATACAGGTGCTAACACTTAGGGCTGGTTGGAAATGCTGGAAACAAACATATTTTGCATTTCTTGAGATGGCTTTTCCTTCCTCTTGTTAGACTACACATTAGAATGATCTTGCACTGTAAACTGCTTCTAAATATGATGACTGAAAATAGAGCAAATTTTTATTAGCTGCTTTGCAAAACAGAAATTACAAGGGGGATGACAACAGTGAAGCTTGCCCTAGGCAGAAAGAGGAAAGAGGATGTTGGGGCTGGGCTAATTGGGGCCATACCTCTTCAGACTGGAATGAGTCTGGACTGAATATTACCTATCCAAACAGGTTTTAGAGCAGGAGGAGGAGCCCAAGACTGGCTGGAACTAATTTACTCATTTCCCTCCCAAAGGCTGACCCAAAGACCTGTATCAAAGAGTTGCACAAGAGACAGAGACTGGAAGCTCTTTGAATGTGCTGCCCGAAGACTTAAGGCCTCTCCTGGGACTTGAGATGACTTCTCACAAGAGATGCTTTCAGGAGGGGCTGTGCTGAAGACAGAGCACTGCAGCCTCTAACTGGGACAGCTCCTGCTGGTCTGGAGCTGAGACCCAACTTCCCTCCCTCCCTTTTCCCTTTGAGATGTTGCAGAGATTTAGTCTGACCTCTTCCTGCTCACCTGAAGCCTGCCGTGGCGATGATCCCACAGCCAGATCCGACCACCAAAGAGAAGAGAATCGTGCGTTTGAAGCTGGGCCGTCGTTGTAACTGAACTGGAATTTATCCCTGCTTGTGCTCCCGGAACAACTGCCCTTCCTCTGCTTGTCTGTTTGTGCTGTGAGCCACTTCTCCCTGATCTTGTTTGGAATTCCTGAGCTTTCCACGCTGAATTTGCCCATGGCTTTCTTGATGAAGAAGAAGAAATTCAAGTTTCAGACAAGTTTTACTCTAGAAGAGCTGACTGCCGTCCCCTTTGTCAATGGGGTTCTGTTCTGCAAAATCAGGCTGCTAGATGGAGGAGACTTTGCTAGTTTATCTAGCAGGTAAGACCCTGTCAGCAGACTTGCTGCCTGGCTATGCTTCTTTCCCTGGTTATTCTTCCCTTGAGTGGTTTAGCATATGGCAAACACTTGTTCACCCCTTGATGGGATTTTAATAGTTCTGTTGTAGGGCCCCACATGCCCTATCATTCTCCAGAGCAGGGGAAGTACATAGCTGGAGAGCTCTGAACCTGGGTGGTGTTGGCTGATTGGAGCTGGATTGAATTTTTCAGAGATGAGGGGAGGGAGCGGGAGGTCACTCCTCTCAAAGGGGATTAAATCCTCTCTTCTCTTTCCCCCTCCTCCTTGCCCAAGTTCTCACACACTGTTTCAAACCCTGTTCTGTATTGCCTTCATGCCTTACTTGAAACTCAGCTCTGTAGGAAACTATGTCTAAGCAAATCAACCCTTCCCAGCTTTGCTCTCCCCCTTTGATACTGAATTTCTCTTCTTGGTAAGGGTGGAAGTAGTTTGTTTTGCATTGCAAATTGCTGTGCAAGGGAAAACTGGTGCCTGGAGTCAAAGTTGTTGATGTTAAAGATCCAGTTTATCTCCTGGAACTGATGCCATTGCATTTCCCACTTCAGAGCAGCAGTGTTTTCTATGTCATGTTGGGATTGCTCTGCTACACATGTTATAAGGTTCTGCCATCCTCTGCTGGCATTTCTCTGACTCCTTCAGGCAGGTCTGTCCCCACTCTTGTTACTAATTGCTAATAAAAACTTGATTTATTTCCAACTATGCACACAGATTATCACGAACAGTATGCAAACACAAATTCCATAACAGCCCAGACTTGCTTTCTGCTTCAAAATATGAAGGAAGCCTTCAGTGGCTTTCAAAACTTGTTTTTTTGCTTTCCTGAGTGACTGCTCAAGTTTTAAAGGTGCAGGATTAGTTTGTGCTAGCTGTTAGCTGCTTTATGCCAGGGCTGAAGCCTGGTTGGGTCTGGTTTTCCTCTTTGTAGTGTTGTGTACTGAGCTTTCTCATTTCAGGAGAGAAGATTTTATTGGGCAAGCATAAAACATTTCTGTCTTGCAAACAGAAGTGTTAGGGCAGTGCTCAAAGCTTGGGTTTTTTTTTTTCCAGAGGCACGATGCAACCTCATCTGAAGTCCATAGAAGCCGAGGGTGTGGAACACCTCCAGAAATGGACTTTGAATTAATTTCTCTTTTGAAGAAAATCTATCAAAAGAGCTTTTCCTTAGTGTTCTCCCCTGAGGCTAGATCCTTGGGTTTGGTGGAAGCAGTTTATCTAAGGAATTCAAACAGTATGTAAACTTGGAAAGAAATTAACCCTTCCACTTCCTGGAGTCATAACAGAATGAATGGCTCTGGAGGGTGTCTCAGGAAAAGCCTGTGCAGAGAAATGTCCATCTCCCTCTCCTTGTTGTCCCTGAAAGCAGCTTCTGGGAGCCATCCCTGGGGTTTGCTGGTGCTGCCAGCCGTGTGGGTTGTTTTCTGAGCTGGCTGGGGTTCAGAAGTTCGCTCAGCATTGCAGATGTGTTCCAGCAGCAAAATCAACTGTAATTCAAAACCAAACACGTACATAGCTCTGAAACGAGCAAAGAGGGCTGGGGGGTTTCCCGCCTTTCCCCCGACCTGTCTGTGCTCTAACTGAAAGCACATGGAAACCTGTTCCTGCTTGAAAAGTTATGGGTCTCAGTGGTATTGAGTCATTTGACCTTTTCCAAGTATTTTTCGCTGTTGCAGTTAGAGAAACTTCAGGAGGGATGAATTTCCAGAAGAGTTACTGTGTGGAGAGGCTCCCAGGTCATGCCTTGGCTTTGCTCTGTGCTCCTCTCTTCATTTCTATCACCTTTTTGATACTCACTGGGAAAGATTAAAGGAGAGGAGATACTGTATATGTGTTCTGTTAGAAATCTGTAAGTTGTTTAGAGTCTATGATTGTTTCTCTGAAATCAACCACTTCCAAAACTGATTGGGTTTGAGGTTGTAATGTCTGGCAGGTAATCTTCTGTGAGCTGCTTATGTCCAAAATCTGGTGTTTGCTCTGCAATCGATTTGGGCTTCTGTGATCTGAGCTATTTGGAGGTCTGTGGCTGTGATGGAGCTGAGCTGTAGCTCTTCATGACCATAAGTTTTCAGAGAACTGATCTGAATAATGTGTCCCCTGTCACCTGGAGTCTGTAAACTGAGGTTAGAAGTAGGTATAGGAACTCTTCAGAGGAAACATTAAATCAGTTTTTGTAGTTGTCTTGTGGAAAGAGGAGTGTTACACAGGAACCTCCAGAGACAAATTTTTCAGGTTATTTACAATAAGCTTACTTGACACCTCATGCATGTCTGTGGCAGGAGGTGGGAATATGATATTCCCGATGAGTTCCAGGTGGCACTGGGATTTTGACCTGTGGGCAAGGCAGAAGCAGCAGCCTCTACTGCTGGCTCCCATCAGCCTGTCCTGGTCCCAAGTCCAGCTCAGCCTGGGTTGCACATTCAGAGCTGCCACAGCCTGGTGCTCAGGGTCTGGTGGGGCACACGCTGGGCTGGGACCTCCTTCCCAGGCTGCTCACTCTTCTGGCTGGAGGGGAACATGTCTGAAATGTGTTAAGAACAAAGGCTCTTAGGAATTCAAGGATGTCTGGAAAAGGTTCACGTCCTGTCAGCACATTCAGCTTTGGGGATCTGCCTCTCCTGGGTTTTCTGGTTTGTTTGGGTTTTTTAAAATTCTTATTTTCTTGCAGGCAGGTATTATATTTCCAGTCTTCCTGTGCTCAGGCCTTGCATTAAACTATAGGTAGTTTAATGACTAAGGCTTCAGCTGTAAATATCTTTTTACTTGTCCTTTCCTTTCCATTTGTAAAGTTTCCTTAGGCTGTTCTGGGGCTTCTGAGGAATAAAACTCAAGGGTTTCACTTTACAGTGCTCTGTGTTAAAAGCATCTATTGTGTCTTTGGGTTTATCACCTTGCAGTTGGATTACAGAAGTTGGGCATCTGAAAAGGCATCTGAGCCAGGTGTAGGCCAGGCAGATGCTATATTTCCCAATATATTGAGAAGTACCAATATATTCCTTGAATATTTTTAATCCAGATACTTAAATAGCACAACCACCAGTGAATTCAGTTGCCTCCCAAGTATGTTTAAAAATAGCAGGCACAGAGAAGTAGGGATGTATTCATGGCAACCGTTTTTGTGGAGCAGGTGGGCGGCTGCATTTTGTACCAGTTTGAAGCTTTCTGAGGGGTTGTGCAGCTTTGTTCCTAGAGAGATGAGACAATAAATTCATCAGGCAGTATTCCATCCATGGATCAGCACAGGCAGGAGCCTGGGTGTTCAAAGGAGTGCCCAAAGCTACAGGCTGATGTAGTAAGTTCATGTACATCTTTGGATATCCCAGAAGAGGAAGACTCAATTAAATTCCCCCTCTCTGCTTACAGTTCATGTTGAGTGACAGCCAGATGCTCTTTGCCTCGGTGCTGAGTGATTTCTGGCTCTGTGTTGGCAGCGAGCGTTGCTGGCACACAACGTGAAGGAAGTGGAAAGCCAGGTGTTATCCACAGGCTCCTGACACCTCATCCTACATTGTTCTGTTAGCCTGCCAGCAGTTTCATTCTGGTATTTCTGGATTTGAAGGAAGGATTGTACTCTGAAAACCCCTGTCTGACTCTAGAGGAAAGACTGTTTTGCATGAGTTGAGCAGCTTTGAGGGCATTTCCCACCTTCCTCATTGTCTTCTGAGGGCACCTCAGACTGTATTTTTTTTTGACACCATGCTTTTCCAAGCATCTGCAGCATTTCATCTTGGTTTTCTGATCCTGGCACTCGTTGCAGCAGTTTGAAACAATTAATGTAGCTTGTCTCCTGCAGCCCTGCCCTGTTTGCATGTGGGCTCGATCTGGGAAGACCTGACCCTGTTGGGGTGGTCTGACCTCCAAGTGTGTCAGTGCTGCAGCCTGAACCCACAATGTTCTTAGCCTTGCAGTTTTTAATTGAGTCAGTATGGAAGGCCACTTCCTGCGCTGCATACTTGATTTCTTTTTTGGGGGTGTAAAGCTTCATCTGGAACACCAGAGAAACACTGATTTTTGGGAAGGCACCTCACACTGCCAGCTCCCTGTGGACTGAGGTCAGCTTTTGTGTAAGTGTGGCTCTGTCATCAACGTGTAGGCACAAATGAGCTGAAGCTACTTGCCTTTGGCAGCTGGTGGGATAAAAAGCATCATAATGCCTTAGTGATAAACAGAACTTATTCACTACTGTAGGACATAAATAAAGGAGAGAAGCATTGCCCTGCTAACACAGGGCTGGTGATTCAAAAATTTTTGTGAAGGGAGGTGCAAGTTGTGCCACCTCCAGAATGCAGCTCTTGGTGGTGGGAGTTGGAAATCAACTACTTCACTGTCTTAACATAAATAGTCATTGTGCCTGACACTTCAGGTAATTAGGCTGACCATGTTTAGCTTATTTTTAGACTAGAAAATCGTTAGCTGTTTGTTTAATCAGAGACTGAAAGACTGGTTCAGCCTGGTTGAGATCTGAATCTTGACTACTGTCTGCCTTAAAAAGCAAAGGTTAGGTAACTAAATAATTTCTTCTTGAGTCCCCAAGAGGGAAGAAAACTGGCTGTAGTGAAAAGAGGATCACTTGCTGAGTGCTGCCTTTTGATTCCAGTGGGATTGTCACAGTTTAGTAGAGCAAGGAACTTGATTGTGAATTTAAACTGTTCTCCCAGTTCCATATTTTAGGACAGTATGTGCTTGGCTCTATCCTCTGCTAGAGCATGCGGTATGTTAACGTATTTTAAAAGTACTTTTGTTGCAAATGTGTCTTCCCTACATGTACAAATATTCCTATTATACAGATCATCAGACTTAGTTTTCATGTTGCAGAGCAGCTTCACATAACATCCTTCCTTCCTGGCAGAGCCTCAGGAATAGGCTTGGGGTGTTAATGGAGAAGTGATTTGAATACAGCCTCTTGAAGTGATTTGCAATAAAACATGGCCTATTTCAAGATAATATTCAAGCATAGTACCTGCAGCGCCTTGCATTCTGAAACAAATACAGAGAAACTGGACAGCAAAGATGACAAAAAGTGGGTTCATTCCAAGCGTGTAGCTAAATGTAGGTGCAAGATGTGAGAGTAGAAGCAGTGAATGAGGTTTAACCTCTTGCAAGTTGAGTGTGTTGGAAAAATTGCAGAAGTGATGGAGCACCGCAAGGTCCCCGGCACAAACCATCTTAAGTTGTGCTTTGAGTTTGCAAAGCACTTCTCTCACCTTCTCTGGCCTCTGGCTGCTGCACCTGCAGGGTCTGACAGATGCTTTGTGCCTGGTTGATTTGCTTTGTGCCGGGTTGATTTGCTTTGTGTCATACTCGCCTCTTCCTGTCACCGGTCACCGCATCGAAGCCTGTCACAAGACTGGCAGAATTACATTAAAACCTTCCTGCCACGGGGGCTGTATCCTGTGGAGTAAAGAACACTCTCTGTTCGTGGCCTGGCTGTGTCCTGCCTGCTGTGGCTCGGGCAGAGGCTGCTCTGCTGACCAGAAGCTGCAGTCTGAAACGCTGTAACCGATACGCTGTGTGTACAGCATCAGTAAATACGTTCAGATACAGGCGGCTTTCAAACTTCCTCCTCATCGCCCATTCTGAGCTGGCATTGCTTTGACAGCTGACTCTTAGCAACAGCCTTATCTGTGTGACTTAAGCAGCCCTTGGCTCAGAAAAATTACTCGCTGAAAATTAATGTTCTACTGGGAAACCAGGGCTCTGTGGCCCACTTAATTTGCAGGGTGACAATACCATCAGTTCTGGCTGAGAATCAGGGAAGGTAGGTGAGAGTGGCCCTGTTCCTTTAAGACATGTATTTTTTCCTGAAATACAGGGAAAAACCTAAAGGGCTTCCAGTCTCTTTCGTCTTTGTACTCTTGAGCTGCCATTAGTGTTGACTCTAGCTTTGTAGCTGAATTTTTGAGGAATTCATGCGTGCCTTCGGCAGCCTGTGGTCTCTCTGCACAGCAGTTGGTATTTTAATAGGCCATAAGTTGCCAGTGGCAAGTTGTTCTGTTACCAGTTTCTAGATAAATGAGGCAGGTACAGATTTATTTCTTATTATTATTTTATTGCAGGAAACTACATCTGGTAGTGTTTCAGGGAAGAGGCCAGTGTCTTCTCAGATGAGAAACCTCCCTCACTTCAGGCCTGGCAGTGTGGGATGGTGAACTCTGCAGCATCCACCTGTGTGTGTGGCTCTGTGAGGCCTCATCCGTGCGAGGACAGGCGGATGTGGCTCTGTGTGTGACCTCCCTTCTTCAAACAGGATATGTTCTACATCCTCTGTGGGCTGTCAGCTCTTCGTTCTGCTTGTAGCCTGCTCTGAAAGGGGTTAGGAATTATTTCATAGCTGAGTTACTGTATAATAATCAGAAGCCTTTAGAAGTTCCCTGGACCAACATTTGCATCTGCATGTTTCCTCTGTAGCACCCTGTGAACCTGTGTCAGTAATCCGTGCTGTAAATGTGATCATTTCAGGTGTTATTTCAGGATGTGTCAGCCCACCCCAGTACCAGCTGCTTGCCCTGCAGGGTGAGAGACTTTATTTTTTTCCTCTTGCAGTTTATTCATATTGTGCCAAGTGCACTTGCTGGGAGACACGATGCACGTCGCTGTTGTAACTCCGGACTTGGCGTCATGATCCCTCTGGTACCATACAGTGGGACTCGGCATCTCATTTTAGTGCCTGGGTTTGAAAGGCACTTCCCACTAGACAAACAGTTGTGCCAGTGTTCACTGCATGAACAGCCTTCTTGTTTGGTGCATTTTTAATCTGATGAGCAAGAAAGGGAATTGTTGTGCACGATTCGAAATCGCTGATTGTCATGGATGTCATTGTCACGTGCTTCACATGGGTCACCCCTGTAGCTCAGTGGATAAGGCCAAGGAGCTGGGGTGGAGTTATGGGGATGAGGAAGACAATGAAGAGGAAGCACATGGAGGCTGAAGAATTGGGAGGAGGCAGGTGTGGAAGAGACAGGATGTTCTACATAAGCAGTAGCATATATAGAGGCCACACTCCCTGTGGATAGCGAGTAGCTGAGCTGGCAGGAGAGCAGGATTATGCCTTTCCTTTGGCTGGACTTACCCACCTCATTGGTGAGAGAAGGCCTTGAAGGAGGTCCCATGTTGTAGTAGGAGATAGGATGAAGCTAAAAATACTTTTACTGCTGTATGCTGTACTTTAAATAAGAAATGAACTCTGTCTGTTCAGCCTGAAAGCACTGTGAGTGCTTACATGGGAGGAGGGAAGAGAGTTTGTGGATTTACTGTCCTGGAAGGGCTAGAAAGCTGCAGCACTAATTAGCAATGCAGCTTTAAAGACCTACAGAGGTCATGTGGTCGTGTTGTCTTGTTCTCTGTCTGGTCACTTCTGTTTCCAGTGTTTAAGGGATAATATTGTTCATCAAAATAAAAATGCAGATGGCCAGGAGAGGAGGAAGGAAGCACTTCTCTGGAAAAAAAAAACCTGCCATAGGGAATTTTTTTTTCTTACTTGGTGTTGTATCAGACTTTGAGGCTTTATCTATGCTTGAGACAGCAAAGGTGAGGTGGGTGTGTTATCATGGTGTTCAGTGGGTTTTTGTTTGCATTTGTGTAGGTTGAGGAGAGGGTTTTCAGTTTAGTTGTGTTTCCATTGTGCCTATTTCTCCTGCTAGTTCCCATTCTTCCCATCCTCGCTTAGGCTGTGCCTACATGTCAGAGAATAGGATATTTATAATTCAGCAGTTTTTCCAGAGCCGTTAATGCTCCATTGCTCCGAGATGAAGCAATACCATTTGCACTTAGGCAGCCTTGCTGTAACCAGTCAGCCCTGGCTAGTGCAGCCTCCTGCTTCCAGACTAAGCAGTAAGGCTGAGCAGAGATAGTCTGCTTGCCTGTGTTACAGATTAATTATGCAGTAACCCCTCTGCAGGAAAGCTTTCCCTGGCTTCTGTCAGTGGTCAGTTCTGGTAACACCAGGATATTCCATCTATATAAATGTCAAATTCTTTCAAGTGCGGTGCTGCTCGTTTGTGCTTCAGTAGCCTGCAGTGCTCTTTGCTGCAAGGGAGACTGTGCTGTGGAGGAGTGTATTTCCTACAACTGTTGCTGTGCTTTGCTGCCTTTCTGTTTTGTTGAACACCCTTTTTGTGCTGGATAGGGAGTAGCTGATGATAGTGTGGCGCCTGTCCTCTTTAAGGTCTGTTTCTGATGTAGGTTTATAGTGATGACTTTTCCTGCTGTAAGTGCAAGTGCATCTGTTCTCTCAAAACAAACCTGCCTGTTGTTTTCCCTCCAGAAGTGATGCAGTACATCTCCAATGTCATTTGCTCTCAGCAGGGGAGAATCAAGGGAGCATGTCTGAATAGAGCTTGTGGTGACAGCCACAGAGGAGGTAAAGCCTCGCTGATCCTCAGAAGCCTGCTCCTGCAGTGGGATCCTGTGCTCTCATCTTCCAAGGCCTTAACCAGCACTTGCTGCTAGCACTAAATGCAGAGCTCTCCCATATTCTGCTTTTAAACAAGATGTAATTTATGAAATTACAATTCTCTCATTAGGACAAGTGGCACCATGAGATATTGGTCATTCTTAGAGAGTTGTTTGTCTGCAGCTCTGGCTCTAGAGGAGAAAAATCAGCTCTAGCTGCTGTGTCTCAGACACTTTTATTTCCCCTCTTGCTGGCTGTGACACTGAAACTGGGGCAGAAGGGAAGGGAGGGTTGGGAGAGGCTGACTTAGGAGTCCCAGCCCATCACCACTAGTACAGTGTTGAGTCAGGGGTCAACAAGCTTTGCTCAGCAGCCTCTTCTCATTTGCAGACCTCTCCTGCTGAGTGGCCTTTTTGCTGATAAACACCAGCAATGATAGATACTGATGGAGGGGACAGAGGTTCAGGAAAAACATGTTTGAACCTTGTCCATATAGCCAGTCACCTGGTTTGTACTGCTGAATGGTGCCTCTGTAAAGGAACCATCACAAAACACCTGTGTTGATCCTGGAATGAAAAAGTTGCTGTTAACACATAAAGCCCTTCTCCTGGGCTATTGTATTTGTTTTGAGTAAATGTGTACTCTATAGAAATGACTCATAGGGAAACACGTCTGAGCATGGTTGGGTGTTACCTCTTGGGTAACTAAACCTACTTTTAGCACAGGGTTGACTTGAGGCAGCTTATTTACTGAAAGACTCTTCAGCATGTTCGAGCCAAATTGCAGTGATGTTACATCACATGGTATTAACGAAATTATTCCAGAAATGAACTTGGCCTCATGTGCAGGTTAATTAGCACTATAAAGACCTCTCTGGTACAGCTACGTTGGCAAACTCTCCCAGTTGAAGCAGGGTTGATATTGGCAAAAAAAGTAATTTAACTGTTCTGGCATCATTATGTCTTCACGTGCCCTAAACCTGCCTTAGAGGCAAAAACATTTGTCTCTGCACATCACTTGTGTTAGTGATGTTGTTTCTAGTCTTGTGTTGATTCCCTTCTGAGTTTTCATTTGCCAGATTTACTATCCCAGCAAAGCCTTGGCCTATTGAATTGACCCATATCTGGATTTTTTTTCATCTTGGGGGGCAAGTGTTGATTTTTTTTGTTTGTTTGTTTTGTTTTGAAAGGTAGCTTTTTTCTTTATAACTAGCTTTTTCTTCATAAGAGCATCTTGTGTTCAAAGCTAGCTTTCTTGCGATACAGACTTGTAGCCATGTCTTGTGCCCTGTGAGGTGGGCTCATTATCAGAGTTCTCCTTGGTGGAGTTTACATTGCTGTCTTTCTTCCCTGGGAGTTTAAATTTAGTCAGCAAAATCCAAATCTGGAATCTTTCAAAATGACAGCTAACACTTAGGGGATGAAGAAAGTTTATAAATACACACCAGCAATGGATAATCAGCAGATCTTCATTTTACATCTGTGGTCTGCCAAAAGTAAAAAGGCTTTTGAGAACAGCCACGTTGTGATACAGAAACACATATTGGCTCAGAAATTTACTGTATTATTCTACCTTAATCTTGTAAGCATCTATACAGAGCAAACTTCAGAGTTTTTCTGAAGTGTTTATGACCTTCTGAAACTTTAGGTCCTCGATCTCTTAGAACCAAAGGGGAAATTTGAATTGTGATTTGTCCAAAGGGCCAGCAGGCCCTGGAAGAGTTGGGATTTTTTTTCACCCTTGTTTAACTTTTGTAGGGTTTACTACGCAGTAGTAGTTAATGAGCCTGAACACCCCTCCTTCTGTGCCTTCCATCCCCTAGTAACAGGGCATTCTCTCAGCTTGTTTTTTTTTCATCCCCCGTGAGTCTGGCTGGCTGGATGGGAGTTGTAGGTTAGAGTTCATAAGAGGTAACTTAGTTAAGTTGCCCTCATGCCTGTTTTATGCACATTTGATTGTTCAGTGGTTGTACTTGTGGAATATTAGATCTAAGAGCTAGTTAGGCCCAGAGTTAGACAAGTTCTTCAGAGCATGGTGGGTGTGAACTGCGAGGAAGCACAAAGCAAGAGGAACAACACATGTGAGCCAGGCTGGAGAAGGGACCACTGGCATACAAAACCCTGAGTGTGGGAGCTGGTGGCTGACCTGGGCAGACCTGCCCTGGTTTCTTCTGAAGGTTAAATCCTTGTAGATTTGCTTATGGGAGGAAAGCACTGGTGGTGGGCTTGGCAGCCTGGCACATGGCTCATTCTTGGCTAACCCAGCTCTGACAGAGTCTATCAGAACAATGGAAGTAGGAGTTGGTGTGGTGACTCAGTGCATGGTGAGAGTTCAAAAAAAGCAAATGCGTCTTTCAGCATTCAATACGCACGTTATTACAGACTCGAGCTTTAGTAACTGAGTCATCTATCCAGTTATTCCTTTCTTTACACTTAGGAGTTTGGTAGTTCTTTGCTTGTGATGTTTTTGCTCCTGGCACACATCCCTGGCCTCAGACCAGAAAGAGCTCGTGCTCTGTAGATGTGGCAAGAAGTCCTTGGATATGTGTTGCTTTGGGTTGGTCTGCCTTTAGCACAGTGTGTAACAATAGATTGCATACCATGTGCTGTTACACTCCCTTCTTGAATTTGTTTTCCTGATGTCCAGCTTTTCTTCTTTGCTTCCAGATGACAGAATGTAAATTACAAATACCTTAAAGCAGAGTGGCTCTGCTGGGCATGTCCCATCTTTAAAGTGTCATGTACCCGTCCCCTGCTGCTTGCAGCCAAGTCTGTTAGAATTATTTCTCCATGCCTTCTCCCTGCTCCTCCCTTGCTTACCCTTTCAGAACTTATCTGACTTGTTCTATAACTTTAGTTATAAAGGGTCATTTTTCTGTGACTTTCTCCATTTGGCACAATTTTTGTTTCCTTATGCAGCTTTTCCTGTAGCACTCGGTCACCAGCTGCATGTGAATTTTCTTTTAATAACTTCCATTGTTTCATTTCTTATAGTATTTTTAACATAATTCATGTTAGGAGGAGCTTAATAGTTTTAAGATTTAGATACAAGGAATGGTTGGAAATATTTTGTCTAGAATAAATCCCAGTGGTTTGAGAAGCCCTGAATGTACTGGAGAGCCTGGCTGCCTAGTGCAGTGATCTGGAGTACATGGGATGCACTGCACTGGAAAGCTCTTACCTATAGGACATAGTGCATGAGGTGCAGCATTTCATGTCTGTCACTTCCAAAAAGACACATGTCAGGGTTCATGTGACTGGAGTGCAGACATAACTGGATTACTTTCAAAGAAATTGTTCATACACAACTAGGGATGCTGATGCTGGAGGGTTTTGTTCTGGTGACTGACTGACTGCCACTCCTGTTCTCCAGGAGGGATTATCACTCCCTGCTTGTACTGGTGGACCTTCATCAAGATTGATCACTGCCTCGGAGGGAACTGTAACACGCAGTTCCAGAGATGTACTTTACAGAAATAGGCTTTTTCTGGAAATAAGGTTAAAGCCATAAAAAGTCAATCCCTTGCCTGCTAGATACCAGCTTATTCCTAAGGACAATATCTAAATCATTCTTTGAATACTGTTTTTATTTCATGCTTGCCTTATTGTTTTTGCTCCAGTTCTTTCCTCAGCTGCCTTTTACATACTCAGTGCTGTCACCATCATCCCCTGTCCCCCAGTGAAGCTGCCTTGACTGTTCCTTAGCTTGGTTTCTCAGTTGTGGCTGGAGTTTCTCCGTTAGCTTTTTTTTTTTTTTTTTTTCCCCTCCCA